>LKNJ01005539.1:0-23295 GCA_002120245.1 Maccullochella peelii
GTGTGTGTGTGTGTGTGGAGAGTGGGTGAGTGAGTTTGCTTTGTTTGTTTTTGATCAGGTGCGAGTGTTTTGGGTGTATGATATGTTGTTTAGTGAGTGTGTGAATGCGGATGTGGAGAATGCTGGAAGGACCACCATGGCACCTGAAAACAGGATCGGCTGTAATGATGATGAGACAGAAAATGGAATGAGAATGAAGATACAAGAACAGGTTTATGATAGANGTGTAGAAAGTCACACAGCTCATTGGCGACTGCTTTCTCAAGGATCTTAGAGAGAAAGGGAGGGTTAGATATAGGTCTATAGTTTGATAAAACCCCTGGATCAAGAGTGGGCTTTTTAAGAAGAGGTTTAATTACAGCTACTTTAAAGGACTGTGGCACATAACCTTTTAACAAGGACAGATTAATCATATCTAGTAAAGAAATGCTAAGGGTAAAACTTCTTTAAGCAGCCTAGTTGTGACGAGGTTTAAGAGACACGTTGATGGCTTAGATGAAGAAATCATTTAAGTTAGTTGATGAAGGTTGATAGAAGAAAAGCAGTCTAAATGTACATCAGGTTTTACAGTTGTTACTAAGATTCCTGTGTTTGAAGATAAGTCAGTACCGGCTGAGGGCAGGAGGTGCTGTATTTTGTCTTTAATAGTTAGAATTTTATCATTAAAGAAGCTCTAGAAGTTGTTAGTACTGAGAAGAAGAAGATTACACCATGATAGCAATGATCCCATGCACAAAGATGCCACTGAATCCATTCAGCCACTCCTTGACTACAACTGTGCCAAAGTAGATAGAACACAAAGCATGTGGATTCTACAAAAGTTTTAGTAAGGATAGTACCAGGCAGACTTTCCATTTGGCCACTTGGATAACCCAAAGTGTGCCAAATGGGTTTTTTACCTCTTGAAAGGGAATATGGCTACAAAATACTACTGATACAGGAGGCTATGTGCACACAATGCAGCCTTTGGCCATATAATTTACCCTGTGCATCATAAGCTTCTACCATTGTGCACAGTATAAAAATCAATAAAAACAACTAAATTGTATAAGTTTGTCTCCAAATGGTAGTAGATTTATTATAACTGAAATATGTACAAAAAAATGTAAACAATACTGAATTGAAAGTACATTCAACAGTGCAATATCAAAAAATGGTTAGAAAGTAACACATAAAATGTTCCTGGGATGCACTTGTTGAGTGCTGTGCTCTCACACTGTCTACTTCCTCATGTGGTACTCCTGAAAGCAGTTCCTGGTTGAGGTGAAACACAGGGCAACATCACACTTGCTGCAGAACACATGTGTCTTCACCTTTTTCCCCTGGTCCTTGCAGAGAACACAGACCCTCCGCTGAGCAGTGGCAGTTTCCTCAAAGTACATGGGCTTACAAGTGGTGGTGAGGGTGGGGTGGGGTGCAGCAGCAGCAACTGTAGCTTTGGCCTCTGCAACCAGCTCTTTTATCAGGACCTCCCTAAATCATTTGCGCGTCATAGGAGTCTCCGATGGCCAAGGACTTGAACAGGATGTATACATTGACGACTGCAATGTTAACAATGCAATGGCTGTTTTGGGAAAGCCAATGCGTGTCTGTCGGATGGTTCCACAAGCTGTTGTGCCATTTGCGGCAAGTTAATGGAAGAGTAATGGGCTTGAGTAAAAGTTAACATACAGATGGTAACCTTTTCCAAGTAGAGCAAAGTTCAGTAGGTCCATAACTGATGTGTAGCTGAGCCCCCCCCGAACATTGTCAGTTTTTCCTTGGTAAACAAAGAAGTTACCAAGTGTATCCAGACTGGGAATCAGCCAAGACAAACAGTTTGTATCCAAACTTGGTTGGCTTGTCTTTCATGTACTGTCTGAATCCAAGTCGAGCCTTGCTTGCCACCATCCTCTCGTCAATACTTATTTCCCTGCCTGGCTGGAAAAGAGACAAGAGCATTGACGATCTGACTGTAGAGGGGTTTGATTTTGAAGAGCCAGTCGTATTGTGGTGTTCCCTTTTTTTCTGGTTTTCTTCATCCTCCTTGACGTCAGCCAGATGAAGGGACCAAAAAATAGCCTCAAATCTGTCCCTGGTCATGCAGTTCCGTGGAAATGTGAAGTTGTAGGGCCATTCTCTTCTCCACATGTCTGCCTGTATGTACTTGGATCATCCCAGAAAAGATGACTATGGACAAAAATGTATAAAAAGTTCTCAACTGTGAGGGGAGACCACTTGTACTACATCCCTGATGCTTTCCTTTTTTCTGCATGTTGATTAGTGTTGTTGATTGTGTGAATCACGCTGGAGCTGAAGAAAAGTTTGAAAAGGCTCAGTGGTGACCATTTCAAAGTGGTGTCAATCCTGGGCCCTACTGGATTTTTTGGCTCAAACTTTGGTTTTGGAGGTTCCACATCCGGCTCCTCTGGATTACGCCACCTCTCCTGCTCATCATCACCATCATGTCCAGAGGTAGCCCGCTTTTGCCGCTTACTGGCAGGCCTACGTTGTCTCTGCTGACCCCTCTTTGACTGTGTTGATGGCCCTGGTGCGGGGGAGAGGGACCTCGAAGTAGAGGATGATCTCTGTGTTGGTCTAGAGGCAGAGGCTCCCTGTGATCTGTGTGTCACAGGCCTTGAGGTAGCAGAACTTACTCGTGTCTTGCATGCAGGTGGTACAAACTCCTCGTCTCCTCCTTCATCATCCTCACTATGGAAACAGAGATGTTGAAGACTCAATTTGCATTGGTTTATCAAAATAACATACTCAGATGAATAATAAAGTCACATCAAATTCTGACTACATAAGAGCTTATGAATATAATTATAAACGATCCTGGGGCCTCATCCTCTTGGTCATCTTCTTGGCTATGAAACTGGAGACAAACAATGAGAATCTTTTCACAGACTAAAAAACTGATTTTGTTACAAAACCTGTTCAATTCACAAAACATGTTTAGCCAAAAGATACAAATCTTGAGCAAATGGAATTACACAGCAGAAATAATGAAAACACAAGCTGACATCATCACTCCTCGGTATGATGTCAGCAGCCCACCTAGTGGTGCGTCTGTGGCTGCTACACATGAGGAATCTGCAGCGCTGGTTTGTGAGGCTCCGGTTGCATCCCCGCCAGGACAGGCGACGCGAGCTTTGCGTCCTGGCTCTGGCACAGAGGGATGTAATGTTTTGGGTTTCACCCGGTTGCCTCTGCCAGGGGGTACGACTCAGGTGTGTCCCTCACTATGTTCAACTTTTCATGGATGCCTCCCTGGCGTCTGGTTGGGGCAGCACCTTCACCCAGGCCAGTGTGGGGGACGTGTGGCCAAGTCCTCCAGACAACCACCACATCAATCTGCTGGAGGTTGCAGAGGTGCAGAAGGTGCTACTCCACTTCGCCCCGCAGCTGAGAGGCAGCCACCTCTTGATTTGGTCAGACAACACCACGGTGATGGCCTACCTCAACAGACAAGGGGGGGTCCGATCCCCGACTCTGCACAGGATGGCTTGTTGAAAGCCCATTATGTGCCAGCAACCCTCAATGTGGGGGCGGACAGGATGTCCAGGGGAGGTCCAGTCGAGAAGGACTGGGGCCTCTCCCCAGATGTGGCAGAGCAGGTCTGGTAGAGGTTCAGTCATCCCGTGGCCGACCTCTTTGCGAGCAGAAAGAATGCCCAGTGCCACCTATGGTTCTCCTTGAGGTGGACGGACTATCCCCCTTGGGCCCATCCAGTGTGGCCCACTGGTCTGTTGTATGCCTTCCCGCCTTTGCGTCTGATGATGCGTTTGCTCCACCGGGTCCGGATGCAGCATCTGGCAGTGATAGTTGTGGCACCAGAGAGTCCACGAGCCAAATGGTTCCCGGATCTGGTTCAACTGGCAGAAGCGGGACCGTGGCCACTTCCGGATCTGCCCACGGTGCTGTGTCAGGCAGGAGGAGCCACCCTCTTGCATCCGGTTCTGGGACGGTGCCTCATGGTATGGAGGTTGAGAAAATGAGGTTAAGCGGCTTGGGCTTTCCAGCGGTCATTGTTTCTACAATCCAGAATGCACGTGCCCCGTCCACTTCCAGGGCATACGTGTCACATTGGTGTGTGTTCACGGCCTGGTGTGAGGCTAAGGGTCTTGAACCAAGCTCTTGTCCTCTGCAGGATATTCTGGGTTTTCTGCAGAGCTTGTTCAACAGCGGGCGTGCTGCATCTACGTTGGGAGTATTTGCGGCAGCCATTACAGTAGGCCATGACGGCGAGGCCATGAGTCATCTGCTGGTGAAGCGCTTTCTGCGGGTAGCCTGCTGGTTGAGGCCCCCTATTCGGCGTTTGGTTCCCCAGTGGGACCTTCAGACAGTGCTGGACGGCTTATTGGGTCCACCGTTCGAGCCCCTTGGTCAGGCGGAGTTGGGGATTGTTTCTGTGAAAACGGCACTCCTCTTAGCCCCGGCATCCGCCAAGAAGGCAGGTGATCTGTGCGCCCTGTTTGTCCATTCAGACTGTATGTCTGTCAGTGGCGACAGCGAGGCACTGGAACTGCAGCCGAATCCGGCTTTTCAGCCTAAGGTTATCACCTTCTCTTTCAGATCAAGGGTCATTTGCCTGAGGGCCTTTTTTCCCCCTCCTCATTCTGGTGGTGAGGAGGAGCTGCTTCGTACTTTGTTGAGCGCATGGCGGGTTTTAGGAGGTTGGACCAGCTGTTCATCTGCCACAGCGGTCATTCTCTGGGGGCTCCAGTGTTGGCACAGGGTTTGTGAGGCCATCCGCAGGAGCTATGAGGCCATGGGGCACGCTCCTCCGGTGGGTTTAAGGGCGCACTCCACCAGGGGCATCACAGCCTCGACTGCTCTTTTTCGGGGTGTCTCGGTTGAGGACGTCTGTTTGGCCGCTTCCTGGTCCTCAACTTTAACTTTTGTGCAGTCGTATCTGAGGGATGTGAATGCCAGTTCCGTGGCCCACTCTGTGCTTGGCGCACGGTTGGGGGAGCCGTCGGCTGGGGGTCCTGTCTGACCTCATCTATTGTAGTGGTGCCCTCGCAGTTCTGGAGCGTCTCTCCGGGGGATGACCAGGGGTACTGCTGTGGGATTCTGCTCTCAGCGGGTGCGGCCCAGCTGGGAGTACATTTCATCCCTACGGCCTTCACCAAGGTTTTTAACCAATAGCAAAGCCCGTTAGAGGGCAGAGCACATACGAAATAGAAATAGAGGTTACCTGGTGTAACCCCAGTTCTATGAGTATGTGCGAGGCCCTCTAACTCCCGGCCCCAGCTGGCCCTGGTTACAGTTGCTGAGTTTTCAAGGGAGACGAGCAAGGAGTGGAACAGGGTTCTTATAGGGGAGGGTGCCCTCGTGTGGGCAGTGAGTACATGGACGTTTGATCAGGTGACGAGGCGGAGCCTCGAGGGGATAAACCAATAGCGAAGCCCGTTAGAGAGCCTCGCATGTACTTATAAAACTGGGGTTACACCAGGTAACCTTTATATATCTCATTCGCTGTTTAGAACATCAATGGTTCAAAGGGCATGCACATACCTTTATGCCATTCAAAAATGCTTTATTTAAAGATTCAAATCTTCTTATGCAACATTTAATATTTACAAATTTACCAAATACAAATGATAAAGTTTACAAAGTTAAAATAATTTTTAGTTATTTAACTAACCAAACAGTTACTTTTCTGCCTCCCTAACTATTCAGCACTTTAAAAATATTTAATGTTATCAGTTGTTTATTATTGATTTGTACATGATAATGCCTGCATTGCTGGTATGTGCTTTTGAAAGTTAATGCCAGCATATTTCATATTCAGTGTTTCCTCCAAAATTAATCCTAAAACTCTACTGAAAGCCTAACTAAAGACATTTGTTTCAGGTAATCAGCTCTTTAAAGGCACACATCCTCCTGAATACATTACACACCATTCAAATTAATTTCCAACTTTTGTGTGATCTGTGGTCAGACAGTATCACACTGAACAGCTGATATCTCCTATTTAAAACTACGTGTGTGTTACAATGTATTGCAGGGAAAGGACCCAAGTGCAGACTGACCAGAAGGCTCGAAACAGTTCAGAGATTTATTTACTTACTTGCAGGGACAGGAAGGCAAGCAAACAGGTGGGTAGACAGATGGTCCGGGTTCGGGAGACAGAAGTACAAGAAAACATCCAAAAACAGGAGCATGAAAACTAGGTAATCCAGCACATGGAATGCAGTACACACAGTACTCAAACACATCCAACACAGGACAATGAACAGAGAGGCAAAGAGAAAGGCCCAGTATAAATAAGGAAGAGACTAACGAGGGAATCAAGAACAGGTGTGCAAACAAGGAGCAGGTGAAGAAAATCAACCAAGACACGAGGGCAGGAACAGAACAAACAGGAAACAAGAAAGCCAAGACTACAAAATAAAACAGACTAAGGGGACGTAACAGTGTGAGTGATATTAGTGAGGAGTAACCCTCGAATTAGGGACTAATCTGTTGAGTCTAACATGTGTATACACATTCACACGAAATACACCTTGTCATCCAGTGACTTAATGTATTTTTGATGGTTTTCCCTGATGGGGGTAGCCTGCCCTGCTGCTCGGGGTGCTGAGCCTGGCTGCCTATAGACCTTTCCCTTCCAAATGGCTCTTAATGAAGAAGCTCATTAAGGAGAAGCAGTTGCTCTACACTCTTAATGAGGGCCATGCAGCTGCTCATTAGGCTCAGGCTTTTAGGCTTTGTCTTTTCACCAACCACTGATAGCAGCTCAGCACCTTCTTTATATCCACCTTTTTAGCAAGCTATTCTGTTGAGGTGGGTGATTAAGCAGGTTAGCACATCTGGCAACATTTCAAATCATTTTTACTGGCTGTTCAGACACAGAGACAGCCCACACCGGAGGGGAAAACAATTGCTCATTGCTCTCCATTGACTTTGTATTGCGTGAAGGTGCCTTCGGCCGGCTAGCAAACAACAGAAACACGCCTAAAAGCTAAGAGTGCAACGTCATACTCTGAAAACTATGCCCAGCGGAGGGGAAAACAATCAGCGCCACAATATGCAACCAAGGGCTGAAACTCTAACAAAATGCCTGTAGCTAGCTAAAAACATGCATGCATCTCAGCATGTCAAAGGATTATTTTAGCACCCTATGTCTACCAGAGAGGACAAACTCAATATTGTCAGTCTGTCTCAATGCCTGTGGTAGCAGGGTGTGGTTGGAGAGCTCAGCTGCAGAGGAGAAGGGATGGGAGAGTGGCACAGGGAGTCAGCACCTGCAGTCTAGGCAGCACAGGTGGAAATAATCTATAATCAAGACCTTTTTGCTCTTTAGTAGTGGCACGGGGCGGAGACACAGGATCTGGACAGAGGAGAAGCGTCCTCCGGCAAGGGAACGAACTGACTTAAAAAGTGTGAGCAGTACGGAGAGAGCTGGCCGGTCCCGAGACGTTGGGCATTGGAGCGGGAGGCCAGCAAAGCATGGCTGCATGTAATGAGAGTAAATAAACCTGTGCCCAGTGAAAATCTCAGCAAAACAACAACAACAAAAAACAAATCTAAAAACAACATAGCACACTGAAATGTTGCCTAAACACTGGCCAGTAGCACTACTTGAACATACATTTCGCCCTCCTTTCACAGAGAAGATAAAAAAGCGTTCAAAATAGGATTACATATTATTTTAGACCGTGTAACAAACAAGGAGGGGCTCAAGAAATAACAGGTGGTTTTAGCCATATTATGCTTCTCTACTAAAGTTGTGTTATTATAATGACCATCATACAAACTATTTATTTGCTAAACCTTTACACATAAGTCATTGCTGAATAAGATGAAGACACAGGAAAACTTTTTCACAGTGGTCAGTGACAAGGAGAGGGGGTATTAGGAGTATCCCTGACACAAGATATTAGGAGAAGTGAAGGTCAGGTGAAGATCTGCACATGCACCAAGAGAAGCAACATTATTTCAGCTTCTCAGTCACATGTACCCTGACTCAGACTCAATACAGAAACCTATTGTTCCATGGACACTCTATTGTAACATGGACTGTGACTGATTTCTACAACATAAACTCAACTTGCGTGCCCAACACCTCTTTGTTGGCTGAGAGCCACTGCTTTGCTCAACCATGGAATATAGAGAATTTCTGCAAAGGACAAAGATAATTTATAATAATAAAAGAGAAAGTGAATATTAAATCCAACAGGAATACAGATAGTACCTGATCTTTTGTATGTCCTGTTGGAACTGCTGGATGCACCCATTGATATGGACCGAATCAATGTTCCTCTTCTGGAGCTTGGCATAGGGGAGGTCCACGTGTAGCATAATGTGGTGAAAAAGTTGCAGAAATAACTTAAAATCCTGATCTTCCAGTAGCATAGTGAAGGCTCCTGCTTCTCTGACGGTAGTGGGGTCAAAGTCACCTGAGTCTCGTATGCTCTCAAAACAATGGATGAGGTCTTCTCTGTGCTCAAACACGGTATTGATGGATCGATATTACTGTGAAAGCCCATCTGATGTTGCTGGATGTTGGCAGTCTATGGGCCATTACTTTGTCAAGAACACCTATCCGCTTGGGTGATCTGAAAAAAAGCTGGCAAATCCACCTACGTCAGAAAAAAAATTCTCACTTTGGATACGTGAGAGGGGGCCTGTTGCAGTATCAGGTTGAGCTGATGTGCGTAGTAGTGGATGTAGTAGGCATTTGTGGACATATCTCGAACTTTCCCCTGAACACCTGCACCTGGCACCCCTCATCACGCTGGCTACATCTGCCTGGCAGATGAGCACTTCAGTCTAATCCAGGCAGAAATTATGTTTCCTTTAAAATGTATTTGGTAAAACCACTTAGTACCGTAGTTTATACTGTATGCTTATTTGTACATTTTGTGTGCTTATACAAATATTTACAATACACAAGTTGGTTCAGTGGAAACACATTACAATGGGGGGGAGGCCCAAACCAGGGCCCCAGGTGCTTAGGGCCCCCAAAAGTCTAGGCCGGACCAGTATGCCGGTAACTGTTTTTTAGGTTGCTTTTTGTGGAACTGTATACTGCAATGGTACCTCAGCTAGCGTTAGCTTTGTTGTTATACGGAAGCCCATTTTGGTATGTGTATGCGTGTTGTGTTCGATCCCAGCTCCTCCTGTCCACATGCCGAAGTGTCCTTGGGCAAGACACTGAACCCCAGTTGCCCCCGGTGGAGGCCAGCATGGCAGCTGTGCCCCCATTGGTGTGTGAATGTGAGTGTGATTGGGTGAATTAGACTACTGTTAAAAGCTTAGATTACTGTACAGCGCTTTGGGAACCGTTTCAATGGTTGAAAAGCGCTATATAAGTAAAAGTCCATTTACCATTTACCATTTGCTGCTGTATGTAAATGTACTTGATAGACATGCCCTGAAGGTAAGCTATGTGTGATAAAGAAAGGGCCAAACTGCAGGAATTAATTGGTTTGGCAACGTTGTAACTTTGATTAGCAGCAACCAGCAGCTAGCTTGCTAAGTGGACGTGGGCACAGGCACGTGCACAGATAGCCCCCAAGTGGTGCTCACACGCACCTGCCCTTTGGCCTCTGATTAGATAAGTGTCCTTTTTGCAAGACATTTTTTTAGAGACATTTATTTCTTTTTCTAATTTTATATTTTAGTTTTTAAATTTGGCCCATGGCATCAATTCTCAATTAAAAGTGTGTTGAAATGCCCGACAACTGCATTTGAGTTCTAATTCTGCGAGTCCGCCCGAGCCTCTGCCCCTCCTTCTTCAACTTCCTTTGTCACAGCCACCGCACGTGGGATAGGTTTGCCTTCAGTTCAACTTTTAGGAAGTCAGGTGACAGATCCACAAAATACGCGTAGGGAGGAGGTCGGCACACAAATCGAGCGCACTGCAGAACACCATCCATGTCTCCCTGACCTGCCTTCATCTGCAACAGCCAGGTAACGACATGTTTGCCCTAAGCCTCAGCATCGTTTGTCACTGTTGTGAAATTAAACCACTATTAAAACATCTCAATACAGCCAGCCTAACTTAGGCAATAGCCCACCATTAAGCTTAACAACAAGCAAGCTAGTCCGGCATAAAGTAGCATCATCAATGAAAACGAGTGAACTCTAGTAGGCTAGTTAGTTCCTTTGTCAGGCAACTGAAACAAATAAATATACATTATTGTGGTTAATAGTCTATGCAATCATATTTGGATATCATAAACGTTATCCGACAAGTCACCCGTCACAAGAAAATGTCCTGAAAGGCCAGGAGAAGAGAAGAGACAAAAGGAGAGGAGAGCAAAATGAGGAGGGAAGAAGAGAAGAAAATCAAGAGAGTGGGGGAGAAAAAAATAAGGAGGAGGAAACCAAAATGAGGAGGAGAGGAGAGCTTGCGCAATGCATCCTGGTAAATGTAGGCACTGCTGGCATGGCTCCGTGAGCAGGAGAACCAGGCTTTCTCTGTCAATATAGCACACACTGAGGAATTTATCTGCTATATGTCTGCTTTGTGAGTGTGCAGAAGGACATGCCAATGGATGAATTTCTTCTTCAATTTCTTGATCTTGTTTCAGCGCTGATTAGCACAATGCCACTGTGGTCAGCATGCATTGCAACAGGCAGCATTCACACTGAGTGATACTTTCATCTGAAGACCTCCTTATTTATAACATAATGTACTGATGACCTTTTCCAAGCAGGTCATCTGATCTCTACAGTATTTTTACTTTACTTCAAGAGAGTTGGCCAGAAGAACTTTAGGTAGCACCACTCACATGTTAGGCATGTTCACAGACTAATTCTATGTTTGTGTATTATTTTATTTTTTATGTCTTGTTGTTTAGGAATTAGCTGGGATTGGCTCCAGCCCCCCCGTGACCCTCCAAGGATAAGCGGTATAGATAATGGATGGATGGATGTTTAGGAATTGATTTGCTTCTGTCCCTAGATTAAAAGACATGTTACATTAGCTACCTGTTTAATATATTTGCCCTGCATTCAGCCCAGAAAAAGCATGTGATGTCAATGTATGTAATAAATATTAAGTAGAGCGATTCCAAACTGTAAACAGTGCATGAAAGCGACGCTGCAGTTTGTACTCTGGTAGTGTGATTTGTACAAGACAAAGTGATGGCACATTTATGACATTAATGACTTCTTGTTAGGGTAAGTGTAGGAGGTAGCAGGAGGGGCGCACGGGTAGCCTCAGGCGGACAGCCTGGAGGAAGGGCAGAGCCAAGACCGGAGACCTCAGGGAGACGGCCTGGAGGGCGCCCAGACTTGCGGGACCGCTCAGGAGGACGGGCAGGAGGGTGGCGCCATGGCAGGAGCCGCTCTGGAGGGCGGCCAGGAGGACGAAGGTCAGGAGGCCGGCGACGAGGACGAAGCCCAAGATGACCTGGAGATGGCCGCAACCGGAACCGGAACCGGAGACTCTGAAGGCGGTTGCGGCACAGGAGACACTGGAGAGTGCTGCGGCACAGCAGGAGAGAGGGGTTGCTGCGGCACAGCAGGAGAGAGGGGTTGCTGCAGCGGGGCTCATCCGAGTCTGCGCCATCCATGGTTGGCCAGAGCTCGACAGGAACTGGCGCTGCGGAGCAGGAACTGGAGACTGCTCCAGTAGCAGCGGACCGGGGACTTGAGGCCGCCGCTCTGGCAGCGGGACGGGGGCTTGGGACCGCCGCTCTGGCAGCGGGACGGGGGCTTGAGGTTGCAGCGGACGGACGGGGACGGGAACTGGTCTCGACCAGGTTTCCCATGTGGCTTAATAATGCTTGTTGTACCCGCCACAGTGTCCAAAGAATTGGTTTTTATTTATTGTCAGTCAGTTTAATTTAATAGTCTGAGTTTTGTCCTCTATTCTGGTTAATTCTAGACTACACTGAGGAAGACCTTCATATATTTATGATTGATCAGTTATATTCACAGACTGCAAAGTTGCGTCCATAGAAATGTAAGTTATTGTTGGTATGGACATAAAGACTCGGTGGCGTGATGTCGTTCCACTAGTGTATACGTTGAAATTAAATGATACAGTAGTATCATATATCATCATATAACACCCCCCCTTTAAAAAAAACAATGTAATGCAGTAACGTTTACGTAGAGTATATGTAGGAGCCATTATTTCTGTTTATAATTTGTAGCCTATTAAGTTTACCGCGGGTGGCAGTGTAGATCAGTGTGGTAGGTGACATCTATATGGGCACAGGTGTAACAGACCGTCTAATCATGGATGGGTGACAGGAAGGGTTTTTACTGCTACACGCCAGACGCTTGCACACTAAGGCAAGAGGCAGCCACACCAGAAAGCCAAGCCAGTTATCATATCACCATGTTTTGTTTGCAATATAAAAGTCATTTTGCTGTAAACTGAAAAATTCATTAAACGGGAACCTCACCCAACGATAAATACTGCCTGGACATCTACATCATCTACATCTAGTCAGGCTAGTCGCTACAGTACATTTTAACTGACCTACTTTTTACTTTGATCTAAGTATGTTTTTACACAAGCATTTTTACTTTTACTTGAATAAAATTTTCTTAAAGTAACAGTTATTTTACTTTTTCCACCACTGGTCGTTTTCGAATGAACAGTTGCAGTCATCACACCTAAACCATGGCCGTAGCTTCTAGTAGTTCTTCATAGGACGCTGCCACAAGCACATAACTTGAAGACTGGCAAGATGGATTCTCTCAGGATCTCGCGAAACCAGCTGCCTTGCAAGATAAAACATAAATAGTCCTGAACACATTCTTAAATCTATTAACTGGTCTTTGTTGATTATTGTGTTTGGAGTCAAGATGAAATCAAATGAGGCCAGATCACACATTAGAAACTAGAATGGAACATTGTCAGTGAATGATCCTTTCACCATCAACTTTTTTGCTAATTTTCTTGCTAATAGAAAGCATGCTGACAGTAATGTGGATATCTGATATCAATGTAACCAAGTCTCCTTCACAACCAGAGATAATTGCGAATGGCATGCCGTACTGAGCGGTCAGGGTGTTTGTCGGCAGCCGCTCTCTTCTCCTCGCCGGTGTTTGGCAGAACAAAAGCAGTGCACACTGGGTGATCAGGCCAGGCAAGGATCCTGCACAGTAGGAGGGGCGGCTGCGCCTCATTAGGGCGCTATTTTAACAAAGCACTTTCCCTCTGCACTGCAGAGAGGCATGTAACTGCGGCTCGACATCCCATGCTTTCCTCTCAGCCCTCACAAAGGGATATAAATCTCCTTGGGCAGGATAATTACCAAGATAATTTTATCCATAATGATGCTTGTCAGTCAAGAGTGCTGATGAAATTAAAGAACTTCTTCTCTGTGAAATTTCTCCCCAGATTTATGTGTCAGGGGGAAAAGAAAAGGAAAAGAGAAACTGAAAGTCTGAGAAACTTTTCCGTCTATAATAGGCTGACTCCATAAATCCCCACAGTATCAACGGTGAGTACATTCCTCACCTGGCCTCAAGCCAGAAGTCAAGCTCACATCAATTTAAAGCAAAGGCTACAAGCGAGCAAATGGTCATTGTATTTACATTATTCACAATGACAAACCTGCTGTAGTGCTGTGGCAGAACATAGTTGCAGCGTTAATACCACTTAATAAAGCAGCACCAAAATATGTAGCATAGGCCTAAATACAAATTGGTACAAAATGAAGTAGACATTAAATACACAATAAAATGATGTCTGTCAATTAATTCAGTCTCAGTTCTGGAGGTTGCCACTAAGTTCTTGACTTGTAAACAGTGACTGTAACATTTCATACACACAACCCAATTGAGTTCTTTATAAATGAAAAGTTTATTAAACTACTCACTACACAGACAACTAATAACTACTAAACATACCAATGGATGAATGAATGCAATGATGAATGAATGCAATGGACACAATGACAGGCAATTCATTAATTAATCAATGAAGCAAGGAATACCAAAAATAGAGCATGGTATGAATGAAAACGTTAACCTGTGAAATGAACTCAATGCACTGTGCAGCAGCTGTTCGTTTCTATATTGAGGTGGGACTTTACCTCTAACCTAACATTGCTTAATTGCCCTAATACTGTAGCATCAACCCCAAAGTACAGGAAAAGTCAGGTTTCACCTGGTGGTTCTGATGGCCAAGGGAAAGTTGCGCTGGAGGGAGGAGAAGCGGTGCCAATCCTCCATGAGCATTTTCTCAGATGCAATCGGTCCCACTGGATAATCCCATGGGGCGACTCGGCTTGGCCGTTATCTTTCTCTCTCTCTCTGCAGGCATCAGGGTGATGAGGTCTCTCACATCCACTTAGTCGGGTGGGAGTGGAAATGCGAGGGCAGCGTTTGTCAGATGTTGTTTTAGTTCAAAGTTTGTTACAAATGCATCATAGTTAGGACACGTTGCAGTAGACTCAGATTTTCTTCCAAACTGGTAGCAGTCTCATAGGAGTGCTAGCAAGGCAGGATGCCGGCCTTCAGTGCGTTCTATTAGTCTCAGATGTCCAACTGAGTTCCGAGCGAGCGGGCACACAGAGCGGGGCTTGTGTGCCAGAAAGGTGGTAAAGTAGACAAAGTAGAAGAAGGAGCAAGTGAGCTCAGAAGGGAAAAGTTGACAAGAGTGTCAGCAGCGTAGAGCAGGAACAGAGGAAGGAACAGAGGAATCCTTTAATTTCTCCTGTTGTTATAGTCTCTGTTAGCTGGGCAGTGTTCAATTCAATTCAATTCAGTTTTATTTATATAACGCCATATCATAACAAAGTTATCTCAGGGCACTTTTTCATATAGAGCAGGTCTAGACTGACTCTTTATGTTTACAGAGACCCAACAATTCCCACCAAGAGCAAGCACAAGCGACAGTGGCAAGGAAAAACTCCCTTTTAATAGGCAGAAACCTCGAGCAGAACCAGGCTCTGGGTGGGCGGTCATCTGCCTCGACCGGTTGGGTTGAGAGAGATGTTCCATGCCAACAGAGGGAAACTTTCACTCCTCCCATCCCTAAATCTCTCTTGTCTTAATATTTTGTTTGGTCCAATTTCTTTTAACAGATTAACAAAGTTTCCCCACATGTCTGATGTTCCCATGTTTAAAAGCTTGGCCTCCTCATCTGCTGAAAGATACTTAATATCTCTTATGAATAAACAGGATATCCTTGCACCCTGATATCCCACACTGAGTAATAACTGAGAGCCAGTGTTAACCCAGGCTTAAATGTTATGAATGGCAATCTTGTACAAACTCTGACGAATGACACATAAAATTACCCAATGCATATACAGTATACGTACACATATGTATATGTATATAGGCATTGCAAATTAAACAGTAAAATAAAATCAATACATGTCAGTATTCTCTGTATCACAGGCATGTTCTCTCCTCCCCCCTGAAAGGGATGCAAAAGAGGAGGGGCGACAGGCACACACAGCACCCTGTGTGTGTGTGTGTGTGTGTGTGTGTGTGTGTGTGTGAGAGAGAGAGACAGAGAATTGGCATTTCCATTGTATTTCCTCTTATTATAAACTATGATCAATTCACTTATAAGAGCGGATTGGCAGTGCCAGTTCAGTGTCTATTGTCCCTGCATCAAAATCAGCATGTTAAATCAAAACTTCATACATTTCCGTACACTTCATACTAAGCATAACATATCAATTAGTATACATTTAATTCTACATTATAAAGTCAGTCCCTCTGTTCTTTGTTTCCTGAGTTCGGGGGTATCGGCTAGGTAACATCTTAGCGTGAGCTCATCTCATTGTAAATTACCCATTTGTAACTATACCTTCCATTAGTGTCATACTTGAGTCCTGCAGGTCCTGTTTTGAGACCCAGAGGTCCACTCCTTTCTCAGTGAAAGAGGTAAAATTGTTCATTATCCTCCTCCTCACCATTCTCATCGCGTTACATAATGGACTCATTGTGTGGCTTCTGTCATCATCTGAACATCATTCAACTTGACACTTCATTTGCTCTTCACAAACATGCTGGTAAATATGCAGACATGTGTGTTGTGGGCAGATCTTGGGAATCCAGGACAGGCCTTTCAACAAAGTAGTGTACTTGATCATCATGTACTGTCGGAGAGGAAGATAGAAGAAGTCAGCCCTCACCCTTGCTGCAGAGAAACTGCACCTTTGATCTTAAATCTGAATTCTTCCGACTTGTCTGTTTTTAAAAAAAGGGCTACTTAAATTATTTTTGAGATGCTGTTATCTGGCTCAGTGGCAAAGGTAAAGGCCTCCTGTGGATAAGAAGAGATAAAAGGGGAAAAACAAAAGACATCACTGCCTGAATGTTATAATATTTAGCATAAGCAGCGCCAAACATTTCTTCAAGGAATACATGTCTTGTGCTTTCTTTTAAAAATTAACGTAGAAGAATTGGGACCCTGTTACCCATGTATCACTCAACAAAGGCGACTGAACAATCGCTTATGTCAAAGTTTGGCAATGACAGAATTAGAGCAGGGTTTTTCTCAGCTCCCTGTCCCCCACAGGGAACCTGGCACACACAACTCAGAAAAGAAGTTTACTTTCGTTGTCATTTGAAATTACACTCATTTGCATTTTCCAGGAGAATGGGGCGACATGAAAAACAATGATGCCACCAAGCGGGGCGTGAAGAGATGCAACGCATCTTTGAAATGGAACCTTGGAGCACTTCAGTGGGATGAGCTGTCTGGTGATCAGCCCTGCAGGGTTTTAAATAATATGTAATTGAGGAGAAGGAGAAACTTCTGCCTTCCTCAACTGCTTCACTAACACTGGTGGAAAGTGTGACCACTGGATAAGGTTCTATCCACCACCAGTCACTGTGACATTCAGTGCATTTGGATGCACTTCACGGTCATCAGCATTTTAAGAAATACAATTCAATTTTAGAAGCTGGATATCAGTCTGATGTCTATGTGTAAAGGGTAATTCTGATATTTTTAATCCTGGGCCCTATTTTTACAAAATGACTAATAGTTACCAAAAGTTTTGGAATTGGTCCAGTAGATCACCTCAGTCGACAACCACAAACAGGCTGCAATGGCTGCAACGTAATCCTTGCGGGCAATTGCGTCTGTGAAAAGTCCGTCCACTAAAAGTGCTTGTCTTTGTCACTGACAGGCTCAGACTGTTATTCTAAGTGTTTGACAACATTATGGAAAGGATCCCTACAGAGACAGACCGTTTGTTAAAGAGTAAGATCCTTTTTGTTTAACCAGAAACGGAAGTCTCGCTCAAGGAAAAGTTTGGTACTATCGTGCCTGCACAGAGCCGAAAACCTGTGCTCAGGAATCGTATCTGCTCTATACCTGGAGACGCTGCACAGAAGTGCTGAGTAGATGGATACACTGTTGTTCATCATGAAGAATATGTAACTGCCGTCTGTTTGGTGGCAACTTTTTCTTATCAACACGCGGAACGTGTTTCTTTTAGTAGTAGTCACCGCTGCTGTTATGGTAATGTAATATGCGTCATCTCACATTATTATTCTGCCGTTTACTTTAACGTATGAGTGAGAAAATGGCTCAACAGACTGTTGTTACAGTGTGCTTTTTAAAAAGTGTGCTCTCACAGAGCCTGTCAATGAACATGGTTCCAAAATAAGGCTGTTTGTTGGGGAGAATCTCATTACTGACCTGCTGAACACTTTACAATAACCAGGCAGGTAAACCATCAGGTAAACGTGTCTGATTTCCTGCCCAACCATTTAAAGTAACCTGTTTTCTTTTAGGTCCATCTTTGTTTCCTTACAAGTACATTGTCATGTCCTAAAAATCAAGCTGCAGAGCTTTCCTCAGCACGGAAAACCTTTGAACAGAAGAACATTTTAGGGAAGGGAAATAAAAGAAAAATCAATGAGGGTGGATTTTTGTCTGAGCAGGTCGGTGTGAGAAATACAGCCGAGCATTTCACATGCTGCTGAGCCAAACGCTGACCTCCATACAGCCGGCAGATCAATGGATAGGACGGTTGCCACCAGGGTATAGATTGATTAATGAAAGCTAATGTTCTTTTGATCAGCAGGGCTGATTAACTGGCAAAGGCAAATTAAAGCAGCATGTTTTATTTACTCATTCAGGGTCCCTTGTTGGCTCCTGCTGCAGACATCAAACAGACTGTGACAATTCTGTCACAACTGTGATTGACAGAAAAAGTTTCTCTCATATTCCCAACAGATTTATTCAGTAGCGTGGATTTGTTAAATCGTAAGCTGTTTGCTTTTTTGTTAATAAATCTCTGGAAGAAAGACATGTTTCCTTCATGCTAGATTTTTTTTCATTTTTCTCCTTTTGATATGTGTTGTTTTGTGTCCTCTATAAAGCTACAAAAACGATGTTTAATTTGATAGATTTTTCTTTTTCCAACATTGATTGATTTTTATATTTATATATGCAGATACATATGCATAGAATTTTCAAGTAATACCTCATATCATAGAATTGATGGGCTATATAAGAATGAAAGTACCAGGAAAATCATGTTGCTGCTGCGGCTGCCTAAATGTCTGCATGTCTAACACTACAGAGGCAAGTGAAATTTTAATTTTTTTTATTTGCACAAACTACTCCTTTAAATCCAATATTCAGCCCTGAAGACCTATTACTTAAAGGTTCTATATATGATATTCGCTCCCACAAGATGTTGCACTAGCACCAGCATCTCAGACCAACGTTGGCCACACCTTCCCCTAACCAGAAACAGCCATCATATCGCTCACCTCGAAGCCACTAGACTCCATTTTCAAAAACACTAAAACGTAAAACACACTTCAAACTCGACAGAAACAAAATAAAAATCACCAAACCGCCTTGGTTAGTCTTTTCACTGTTCCAACAATCACCAACTCTGGTTTGGTCGAAATAAACCCCTAATTCACCGAGTTAATGTGAAAATATTCTGGCTCTACCTGCTGCCTCTCTCTGCCTTTGCTGGTGCAGAAAACCACCTATAAATAGTCTATAAATAAATAGTAATTGTAGATATTCAACTATAAACTGTCACAAAAAATGTACATGCATCGCAGGGCAGAGGGTTGTGTGGGGAGGACCGGGCGGAGCGGAGGGACAGAGCCGGTGCTCGCTGACAGACAGCTGTCTTATCCTTGCATACTGTAAATATGATATTAAGACAATGATTCTGCCTTTGTCCATAATGCTTCTGTTCCTAAAAGGGGAGGTGATTAACAGCATCATCTCTCACTTCAAGTCCTTGTCTGTCACTCAAGTGCAAATGTGGAGAAAAGAAGGCAGAAACTGCTCATTCTACCATAACTTACTGTAGTTGCTGAAAGAAGAAACCATTAGTTGAAGAAGTGAATCTGAGCTGAACTTGCTTTGCATTTGTAAACATCTAAAAATCGTGTCCATGGCAAGATGTATTTGTGAACTTTGAATAGAGCCAGGCTAACTGCTTCCCCCTGCTGACCACGCCCCGGCACCAGCTCTGTATTTGACACACAGACATGACACTGACATCCATCTTATCGTCTCACTCTCAGAAAGCAATAAAGCGTATTTCCCAAAATGCTGACCTATTCCTTTAAACATTTGTGGTTGGACTAATACTTATTTGGAATGGTATCAAAAGCTTTCAGTGAATTAATACAAAAGCTATTTTAAGTTAATAAAAACTATTATGAGTGCAAAAAACTACTGCAAAGGAACACAGAGGAATTATAGCTGCCCTTTTTCTATTCTAATTTTTGGGAAATGAGTTTCAGTATCTTGAAACAAGACATAATAAGTAAGATTGCTGCATGAGAGGCACTTTTGTTGCTGGATACCAAAGACTAATTTCCACTACAGGCTACGAAGTGCACAATAAATCTGAAAATAACATTTAATTGTAGAAATGATTGAAAGAAGTTCATTTGTATTGAAAACCAGGGACATTTTAAGACACAAATAATAGACTGACTGGTAAATATTTTATTTTGCAGTGTACCACTTCATATAAAAGCCAAGTCCTTGTGGTTTGGTAGTATTTCTCAGGATGAATAAGAGACATATTGGTCACTGCATCAAGGCCTCATTGAATCCTGGTAGATAGTCCAGTCCTAATCAGCCTCCCAGATGTTTCTCCCAGCATGTAGGCAGCCAGAGCTAGCTCCTGACCACAGCATGGCATTCTGTGGGGGGACCTTGGGCATCAAAGCAAACAAATTCAAGGTTTTTAATGTTTTCCTTTTCCTGAGACTTTTTCTCTTTTTTAATTGTGGTTCAAAATGGAGGAATGTTTCTCTCTTCAACTCCCGGCTCTGTTTTGTTATCCACTGTGCAGTATTGAAGGGACTGACAAGGCCCTCTGTTGAATCTGTGCCATTCAGACCACCTCACTCTCTCACTTTGCAAACACAACTTGTTTCATTTTTAATGATCTCCACAAGTGCAGATATTCAAGTCTTCCTTCCCCCTCCTGCACTATTCTCACAACTTGACGGCATCTTGAAAGCGCTGCTTATAATTTCTGAGGTGAACACAGCTCTACCTTTCTTCATTTGAGATGCCCCTCATTCCCTCCCCGCCCTTGAGTTTCTCCAATGTCAGTGCTCACTTCAAAAGCCTCAGAATGAGCTCTGAGGACTCCATTGAGATTTCCCATTGCAAACAATTATTCTGTCCATGGTTCTTTGACAGAGATTTATAATACTAGGCCATGAATCAAATATCTCTCTGTCTCAGTGGTACATCATGCTTCACAGTGGTTATGCTATTGACCCAAACCTTGAGCTGAATGTAGATTATTCTCTATAGAGGGATCTAGTAGAATTTAATTCAAAGCAGCTCAGTCAGGAGTGAGATTTGGAGCACATTTAGAGAAAAAGCTAGGGAAAAGTGTTTAGATGTAGGAGATTTTCATCTTTGCTTGGCGTCTTCACATTATGAGTTTTTGGATGGTCGAAGTTCACAACTACTATCTAACTTATAACTCACTATTTCTGGTCCAGTCCTCCTCCTACCTTTCCCCTCTTTCCCTGAAATCCTACAACCTCTCTGGCCTCTGTACTTGGGATATCCACCTGGGCTGGGGGGTGTTTTATGATGTGTGGCTGTATCATCCAAAATAGATAAGAAAGCCTCTCTGTTGCAACAGGAAGGCATTGTGAAGTCTCCCCAGCAGTGGTCCCAGCAAAGGCCCCACACAAGCTATCGATGAGAACAAGGGCTGGTGGTTTAAAAGAAGCTTCACTACAACACAAGCACACCTCCCTCAGGTAACCACCCACGCTGAGGAGACACACAGACGCTGTAGCCATGTCCTGGAGGAAAAATGAATCTGAGTAAACATGGCTGAATAAATAAATGCATCAACTTTCTTCATTCTGAATTTTAGATTATTGCTGGAGGACTCTCAGGTGAAGTTTGAAACCAAACCAGGCCCACCTGAGATATGTTGCATTACAGGCAACTGTTGGTCACGCAAGCAAGCTCATAAACAGATTTTTACTGCTGTTTGTTTCTGTACTAGTAAAGCAAAGCTTATACCGGCATTACATAATATTGTTATGATTAAATGCATATTTGTGTTTCTCTTGTTTTTACTGCTGGACATTCAAATGATGCTGAAATGTGCTTTGAAATATCTGAGTTGTATTTTTCCAGCCAGTGGTTTTCATTCCTCTTAGTACACAATGAAAATCAACTTGCAGAGACTTGAAACTTGCTTGGCTTCAGTAATTCATCACAGTGAATACATTATCAAAAATACATAACCTTTATTATGTGGTAATGCAGTAATGATAGATTGATTTGAAACGTCTGCATTGCATTACCACAGTAATAACAAAATTCTGACAGAAATAAAAGGAGACATAATGTTCACTCTGATGGATTACCAAACTCAGGCAAGTTTTTTTGCAAGTTCATTTTCATTGTCTGCTTACGTTTTGTAAAACAAGCCTGGCAGGAAGGAAATGTATGGAGAGAAATTAGACTCAAAATGGTCACAGATGTGTATTACATGATCTACAAATGAAAAATAAGATTAGACAATTTGTGTGTAATTTTGGGTACTCACAACCCAACCGGTCGAGGCAGATGACCGCCCACCCAGAGCCTGGTTCTGCTCGAGGTTTCTGCCTGTTAAAAGGGAGTTTTTCCTTGCCACTGTTGCTTGTGCTTGCTCTTGGTGGGAATTGTTGGGTCTCTGTACACATAAGGAGTCAGTCTAGACCTGCTCTTTATGACAAAGTGCCCTGAGATAACGTTGTTATGCTATGGCGCTATATAAATAAAACTGAATTGAACTGAATTGAAATATTGTACATATATATATGTACAGATTTATAACTTCAGCTACACAGATCTGATTTCTGTGTATACAAATGTCAAAAAATATTTGTGACATTCTTTTGTATTTAAATGTGTGTGCATGGATCGTCTGATATGCACGGATCAGGTTACTTTCACTTGTGGGGTTTTGAGACTTGTTTCATGGTCTCCAGCTCCACACAGATCCACAAATGCATGCAAGTGCTGATGGAAAACTGGGATATCTGGGTAATTCGTGTGAAAGACCTTTTTCTAAATAGATTAGCTTGTCACCCCTAAATTAGAACACATAGATTTACTAACTATAGACTCTATACAGGAGCCTATAAATGTAGGCTCTCGGATGATCTGAAATTTTGGTCGGCCTACTGAGCATTTCCACTGTCTGATTTACATTACAACATTACTGCTGTCAAATGATAAATTATGGCTTGGGAGCTTGTTTTAGTATTATTGGAATAGTATTTTACATGTTGTAACTGCAGTCTTGAATCAGAATGTGCTGTGATATAAAACAGAACAGACATACTATATTGTCTGCGTCTTCCAGACATATCCATAAATCTAAAAGCTCCCAAGCCATAATTCATCTTTTGACAGAAGTAATGTTGGGAAATCGGATTGTGGAAATGCTCAAACTGCAGACAGCCGACCAAAATTTCGGATCTGCCAGAAATCCATCTGATCATCTGAGAGCCAGCTCATTGATTGTTAAGGCAATGAATCAGTCGCGACCCCCCTCAAACTGTTACGTCAAATGACAACCAATCTGGCAGAAAATCTGCCTAATTCCAAAATTCAGCCTGGTCTCACCAATTGGCATAATGTCTTAAATTTTGCGTGTCATCACAACGAGTTTTTTGCTTTTTGCGTGTCATTTCACGCCATTTAGTCTGTACTGACTATTATGTAGAGACGGCATGTCATTTTACGCACAAACGTCATAGATAAAAAAACGTCAGGTGACACAGTATAAAGAGCGACAATGTCTGCATTAGGAGGTTGGGGTATGGAGGATATTCTTGGTCATAATTCAAATTAAAAGTCCAAATAGAAAATGAAGAGAGACAAAATTAAAAAGATTATTA
>LKNJ01005540.1:4855-34987 GCA_002120245.1 Maccullochella peelii
GAGTGTGTGTGTGTGTGTGTGTGTGTGTGGAGTAGGAAACACAAAGCAGCGACGGCAGTTTTCCCTCTAATTTGGGAGTTCTCAGGTTTAATTCTCTGTGAAAATCCTCTGGCAGCTCAGCAGCTGAATACATTTACATGCCATTACCAATGCAGGGATAATAGACAAGAGGAGAGCGTGTGAGCTGCGATCCCGTTATACACACTGAGATGCTGCTGATGGAGCCCGCCTTGCCCCGATTAACAAGTCTGTCAGTGTAAACTCCTGCTAGCGCCCCCTACAGGATGCAGTGTTCATTACAACCAACAACATCCTTATAGAGTCTTAGTGGAGCCAGACGTGTGAAGTTTGTCCTGAGGGTGGCGCTAGAGGAACGGTCCTGTGGTCACTCAAATCTAAAGGGTTCACCCTCTGAGGAGCAGGAATGTGATCAGGACATTTCACTACAATCTGACCTGCAGAGTTTTGGTGATATATTGATACAGAGTGCTGCAGGGAAGTTAGCGTTGCACTGCTTCCCTCCACAAACAGCCAACGGGATTCTTCCACTGGATTCTGGATTATTGCAGAAAATAAGTTCTGTGGCAAACACAAGTTTATGATATTTACACGTTTTGTTCAGCAAGATAATCTTCGCAGATGAACTCCACTTTTATGATGTTTGAAGCGTAAATGCAATCTGCAGAAGTAAAAAGCTAATGTTAGCCTATAAACCAGCTACACCACGGTCACATGACTTCAGCTTCACACCTGTAATCTGGTTTCTACAGAAGCCTTTGGGAAAGTCTGAGTTAGAACAGTTTGCAGTATAAACCCAACGAGGCTGTGAAGGCGGACGAGTGAGTAGATGAGATGAGTTTCTGTGTAGCCTCATTTAGCCGCTTGTTAGCAACCGACTTTTTAAGAATTCACCAGTGGGGTATTTACTGACGGATTTTATGTTGTAGAACAAAACGCTCGTGTTAACCACAGACCTTATTTCAGGCATCGAACCAAAAACCCGTTCAAGAAATGCACTGACTTCCAGACGAGGGAACAGGGTTTTAGGACTCAGTCCTGCAGAACTCTGTTTATATTGACAACGTTCTCAGTTAGCAGTCCCCAGTTGCCCACATGCCCCTGACTTACTGTTGCACATCTTCCTCCAGAAGACATCATACAGGACTCACCATGACTAGTGTTAGTATGTCAAACCTGTAGAACAATGTTTACAGACGCAGCTTTCACTTCATGCATGCTTCATGTTTGTAATGAAAACCAACATGCACAGACGTGTTGCAGACAGTGAAGCAGCATGTAGCTGCTGACGATCTCATCGAACCACAAAAACACAACGGGGCCGCACACAGACCATATGTGTCGAGCTGTGTGACACCTCACCTGTGCCAGGAGAGACAGACAGACAGACAGACAGACAGAAAAGAACAGGGACATTTAGTTCTGATGTTAAAGGCCAGACAGAGCAGGTGGCCATTACACACACAGAAACAATATCAACACCCTGTGAGGTGAGAGACAGAGTGCAATGACTGTATGCAGGCTTCTGAAAAAATCAGCATGTTTATGCTGGTATGTTTAGCAGGTATAATGTTTATACCATGTTCACCAAAATGAAAATGAACTTATGTAATAAGGGTTATAGTGTCCGTGTTTCTAACGTTGCCTAGGAAACTGAAAACAATCCCTGTTGGAGTCCCAGCTGGGATGTGCAGCAGAGTGGCGCCACAAACCAGAGCTACAAGGAGAGTGACGTTCATCAGGTGGACACAAACAGTATGAGAGTGAATCACCGTAAAAAATAAATAAAAAAAATAAGGGAAAACGTTCACTCGTTCGCTGCGAGCAGGGTTCGAACCTGCGCGGGGAGACCCCATTGGATTTCAAGTCCAACGCCTTAACCACTCGGCCATCGCAGCTTACGTCATTGCATCACCTACCCTGTACTATTTCTTTCAGAAATGTCAATGTGTGACAATTTTAACACAAACAGCGGCGTGAAAGTGAGTTAAGCTTCTTCAGGCTTCAAACACCACGAGTACCGTTCGCTGCTGCGGTTCCGTTTCCAGCTGCGAGCTGATGAACACTTACACTCTAGTATCCGGGATGCAGGACCGTCCTGGATGGCTTTACAGGTGAAGCGGCCATTTCACACGTTCGGCGTTGATATAGAGTTGATTACTGGACAAATGTTCACCATGTGAGCCTGTCGGACGGCAGCTGAACGGCTCACCATCCGTTCAGGAATATTTACGTCGATGTCAGGTGGGTGTAAAGCAACAAAAACACGACTTAGTCCGATAGAATCAAAGTACATCCCATTAAACTCAATATGGCCCATGTAAAATTCAAGATGGCGTATTGTTTTCCCCGCCAACCGTCACCAACGTGCGTGCTGCTCTGCTGCTATTTAGCTCTGTACTGCCGCTTTGTGGCCGGAAGCTGTATTACACAAACATTATAGTAATATTATTATTATTATTGAGAGATGCTACATCACATTAACCTCACCAAATACTTTAATAAACTCGACTAAAAAATTCCGCCAACTTATAAAATACATCACACTGCTAAATACCGATCCCCGGACCCATCTTTACACGATTTGGGGATGTAGCTCAGCGGTAGAGCGCATGCTTCGCATGTATGAGGCCCCGGGTTCAATCCCCGGCATCTCCACATTTTGTTGTTTCTCTTCCGGAACATTACCGATCACATGACTCGGTGATTATTAACCCTTTAACAACATTTATTTCTTGCGTTGGTTATTAATTCTGAAATACCAGGTATAACAGGTAATAATAACTTCCCTCCATGCTGAGCACTTTATCACTGCTGTGTTTCTGACAGCAGCTTAAAGAAATATGACTGGTTTTTTTTTTTATAAAGATGCAGAAACACGTTGTTTGTAACCGTTGTAACCTCGCCCGCTCTTATTTTGAAGGTTAGATGTCCAAACCGGAAATCGTATTTCCATATTATGCAGTTCATTTTAGCTTTTTTCTCTCCTTCCGTTTGTTTTGTGACAATATATCAGATTATAGATCGTATTTCTGTAGTTGTGAATTTATACAGAAGTCGAATTGTGCTTTTTTGCCGTCGATTTTATTGAAAAAACTCTAAAAATGAAGAAGTTATTGGTTCCACTGGGGTTCGAACCCAGGACCTTCTGCGTGTAAAGCAGACGTGATAACCGCTACACTATGGAACCTGCTGCCGGCCGTGGTCCGAAAATAGAGTTTTATAACCAGAGTATCTGTTTTACACGTATATAATCTATGTAATATCAGTGAGCATATATAGGGTTATAAATGCAGGACTTTTACTGGTGAGAGAGTATTTTTACATTGTTGTATTGGTACTTTTACGTAAGTAAAGGATCTGAATACTTCTGGTTAAAGTTATATATTTTAATGTTCTTATTCTACTTCAACATGTCAACAGTCAACAACACAATATTTCACTGTGAAATGTAGTCGAGGAAAAGTCTCACTTAACGGAAATACTCCAAGTGAAGTGGAACATCTGTGGTACCTGTTGGGGGTTGTCCAGGTGTTCAGGTTGAACCAATAGGATGTGGAGGTGTTGTGGTGGGCGGGGCATAAATAAAGAGATGTACCTGCATTGTACCTGCAGCTGCCATTCAACACATCAACAGCCCAGAAGGGAGAAGAAGGAGAGGAGGCGTCGCTCTGCAGGTATACTTACCTGTCTGTTTTCTTCTGTTCATTTTAAAATGTTCTTTATTAATTTCATTCAATTTAACAAACAAAGTAATGATATAGTTACAATATTAATGCACATAATCCTGATCCTGACTTATAACCTGTGAATGCCACCTCATGTACACAATTTATTCTTCATTTAATTTACTTTTTACCTCTTAATATTACTTTCATCAGAACCCCACATCGCTATGATTTTCTTAATGTTATTTTCTTCACATTTTATATATTATTTGTTCTAATTGCTGTTTCAAAAACCTCTGCCGGATGCCAGGATATAAGGCTGGTGGAGAGAAAATCCCTTTATTTTAATTTACTTTTATTTTTTAAGAATATTGACTAAGAATCAGCCTTTAAAAACTCACCCTGTGTATTTTATGTTTAATTGTTAAATGTAAAATAATGTTTATGTCATTAAAAGGCAACACTGAGGACATGTCCACAGAGACTCCATGGCGGCACTAAGTTAATTTCATTATTTCATTTTTATCCAAGGCTTTATGACACAAACAATAAAATAATTCATGATGAAGGGTCAAAGGTCACAGCAGCTTCATCAGGGCGCCTGTAACTCCTGGTGAGTCTTAAAATCCCCCCAAAATATTGCACCTAAATTTGAGGTCTTAAATTGTCTTCTATACAGTTAAATCAGGTGTTATATGTCTTTAAAATAATTCAGATAAACCCGTCATGCTTTTACTTTCAGTGATGTGACTGATGTTATTTTCCAGACCTTAAAGTCTCTTATTGATCAGAGCAGAGAGCAGATCCTGTTAGTTCCTGTAGAAAAGAGGTTCAGCTGGAGAAATCAGGTTCTGATGTCACGTTGAAGATATTTTCTGCTCTCTCTGCTCTAAACTTTACAACTGATCGTGCTGCTGTTCGAATTTGCATTTTATTCATGAACTCAATACAGATTTGATGTGGAAAACCAATGCAGTTTATGGAAGAATGAGAGCAGGTGCAACGCTTCATTTTATGGGTCAAAGCAAACAATGAATAAGTAATGAATGAATAGTTACTTTGGTTTAAGTTGAGATGTTCTCTCAAAGAAATTCCCATTTTCCTACACTAGAAAATTAAAGACCTCTAAAACAACATCGGCTTAACAAAAACAAAAAACAGGCTATCGGTTAACACCTGAACAAAGTACTGCGTGTTATTTAAACCACCTTATCTAAATTGGACAAAAGGGATGATTCAGCTGATTCCTCCGACAGTTAAACCCAGAACAGGAAGTTTCCTCGTCAGGAACCAATGAGAGAAGGAAGTGACCTTAAAGATGAAAGAGTGCAGTGTTGTTGTTTTTACTGCACGCCCACGCTAACGGATGCTGTCGCTCATTTCCAAGTCAAATGTCAGCGAGGGAAACAAATGAGCTCTTATCAGCGTCAGCAGGAGTCCTGCAGAAAAAATAAAATGACTTAACTCTCACAAACATCATACACATAACCCCACCGACGTACCCGTCCCCACCCAATCCAGCCTCCGTCCACGACGACATCAACAAAGATGAAGCCAAAACAAACAACAAAAAAACGTGTTAAAGTTTTTAGAAAGCCCGTAGTAGAATATCAAATTAGCGTGATACAGTTAAGTACTTCCTTGATCCAATCTTCAAATTTAGGAGGTGAAACATGTTGCCACTTCAGGTTCCTAGCCTCCTAGCCGTCAAGCTTTACGTTTTCACACAACAGGATATACAGTTTACTTCAGACAGAAGTAGACAAAAACAGCTTCTCATTTCTAGCCCACAACCGTTGATTTTACTAAAATGACAACAGTCGCTGGAAGATTTGATGAGCTGTAGCTCGACAAGCAAGACAGAGGTTAGATTGATGCTTTGCTGTTTGCGTTTACAAATGTGTTTGCTAACATAACATTATCTCAGGTAACGAGTGGAGTTGTTGAATGTGAACTTCCCCAAATCCAATGAAGACTGAGATGCTAACGGTGGTAGCATCCAGGACCCACACACAGAAATACAAGGATGTGAATGTTTTTGGTTGCTTCTTGGCCTGGAAGTATTATACTATATATATACTATACTACTGTAGGTCACAGGCGATGCTTATGGGGCCTTATGGGGCCTTACAAAGCCTAACAGTGCCTTACGGGGCCTTACGGGGCCTTACGGGGCTAAAGTTGTACAGTGAAGCTGCCTGGTGTTTAACGGGTGAAATCTGACGTTCCTGAACCTGTAGTCAGTCTCTCTGTCCTCATCAGCTGGGTCACCATCATGTCCAACGCGAAGGCTTCCTGTCAGGAGTTTGAGGTGACAGTCCACACCTCACCTGGTCCCACCTGTGGAACCTTCAGCCGCCTGTGGCTCAACCTGATTGGCTCGCAGGGGGAGACTCCGCCCATCAGCGTGAACGAGGCCGACCGTCATCTCCTGCCTGGATCCGTGAGTTTCGTCATGTTTCCTGTCGAAGACGCAGTTCGTGTCTCTTTAAATGTCTCTGAACTGACAATAAATTGAAGGTCGTCAGAAATTAAACCTTTATTTTATGTCCTGGTCATATTCTAAATTCCTAGCTAGCTTGCAGCATCAGATAGCTACTGCGTTAGCTAATCTGTTTCTCCAGAGACAGTATGAAAGCATCAGCTCAGCTTTCTCCAGTTTGGACTCAACAATGTGACAGTGGGTCAGTATGTGTTCGACACTTTCTGTAACTTACAGTGCGACGTGCAGAGGTGTTTGAACTTAGACTGTTAGTATGTTTCAAACATACTTGGCCTTCAGACAGTTTTCTCTTTATCTACAGCAAATTTCTGTCCCAAAATGGATGAATTTTGAATTCAATTTGGTATCAAACTTGAGCAGGTCCTAAAGGTTCTGTCAGAATGACGCAGGAGCTAATTTTACTGGTATCTTAGTTTCCTGAATTACACAACAATCAACAACACAGCCAATAAACATGTTTATTAGTTAGCTAAACATGCTACATTAGTTGTGTCATATTCAGGATGAACTTCCAGTCTAGGTTTATAGGCCAACATGGACGAGAAGTCCTTAAAGTGGAAGACCATGTGACATGATCGAAAGTCCCAAAAACGCTAAAATTTTGTCAACTTTCCTCTATTTAAAGTTGCGTCTTCCTCTGTTTGGGAGATTAGAGTCCGGGGATAGGAGCCACCTGTAGTCAATGGTGCAGGTGCATACTGGGATCGCAGGTAGCCCTGACACAGGTGTTGCTGGGCGGGAGATGCAGCAGAAACCGGGCCGCACCTTAACCCAGTCAGAACCTGAAACTGCTGTTCTCTTCGGTACTGGGAGGAACTTATAATATTCAGACAGAGTGTGCTGCGAAGGAAAATGACGATCTCTTCCTCCTGTCCTGACAGACATATCCGGTTTGGGTCCGGGCCAACGAGCCTCTGGGTTGCCTGGTTCTGGTCCGACTTCATCTGGAGGCTCGAACTGGATTCCCCAACCTGGACTGGCACTGCAGCCGGGTGGAGGTCCGCAGGCTGACAGACGGACCGGGCAAGGAGGGAGGGCGAGGTGGGACGGGACCCGAGGACCCAGAAGTCCAGGTGTTCCTGTGTGACAGATGGCTGCGAACAGCAGATGGCGACGTAGAGCTGCGGAGCGGAAAGTGTACGTTAAATTAATTATTTAAATTGATGCTAAATTCAACCTGTTTATTTGTTTCTGATCCTCTGTACAGGAACGCGCATGATGTTGAAGTCGTCCTCTGATACTCGGACTTGTAGAGGATTAGTGTATTTAGAGATGACAGTAAAATGGAAGCTTGTAATGTGAGTTAAAGATGTTTTCTGCTTGAGAGGAGAAGTCATCCTTGTTATCGTTACCATTATTCTTCCGCAGTGTGTTTGCTGCAGGACGAGACGGAGGAGAAGCTAAAGCAGCAGCGACTCAGACAGCTGCAACGCCAACAGAAGCTCATCAGGTAAAGCAGCAATTTAACAGACATGTTCGGTATCTTTGCTGATGTCCAGGTTCAGACTGGGTTAGCGGTGGTTACTGCTGCTCGCGAGTCACTGACAAATGTTTAGGTTGCAGGACTTGTTGTTAGTTTTAAATAACTCAGGGGCCATATAGATTAAAGTGTCAGGCCGCACATGGCCCGCAGGCCGTAGTTTGGACATCCCTTCACGGTGGGTGTAGCAGAGTTTTAGAGGTTAAACCCAAATCTGTGAGGACATCTACAGGTAATCTGCTCCTATCAGCAGGAGTTTAACTCTTCGTGGTTTCGAGGTTTTCATTCTCTTACTGTGACGTTATCGCAGATGGCGTGAGTTTGTGGACGGCGCTCCACAGTGCGTCGACCTGAACAGTCTGTCTGAACTTGGGCCAAACCTCAGCTACACACACAAGAGGTGAAGTCGCGCTCTTATTGTCCAGAAACAGACAGAATGCACGAGTTAGATGAGTCTGAGCTGTGTTTGTTGGCTTGTCCTCAGTCCGGTCACTAACCTGCGCTACCTGGAGGGCTTCGTCGGCCGAGCGCAGCCCTGGACCAGTTTTGCAGAGCTGGAGACGGTTTTCGCCCACAGCGGCCACCAGAACAGCACCGCCAGTAAGAAACACAGTAACATACATTCAAACCACCAGATCTTTTCTCAGTCAAAAAATGTATTTGGTCAGTTGTGCTTTGCCTTTTCGCGGCGGTGCGTTTACATTGGAAATGATGGAGGCGACAGCGGCGGCAACTCGCAGTCTGTACTTTGGATGGTTCAGAAGTGGTTGCTGCTTTAACACTCCGATGTGCCATGTAGAGAACAGCAGAGAGTGTGTCAGGTGACCCGTCTTGAATAACCTTTATCTCTTCAGAGTTTGTGAAGGCTCACTGGATGGAGGACTGGTATTTTGGCTACCAGTGTCTGAACGGCTGCAACCCTCTGCTGCTGCGTCAGACCCGCCTCCTCCCTCCAAACCTGTCTGTCAGCTCTGACATGCTCCGCCCCTTCCTGCCTGAAGGCGCCTCCCTTGAGCAGGAGCTACAGGTGTGCATGCTGTCCTCTGACCTGCAGCTGTTCTCGGGTGCAGCTGAGCACTTTATTACAGCTGCTCTCTCTTGACAGAAAGGGACCATTTACCTGTTGGACTACGAGGTTCTGGACGGCGTCCCGGCCAACGTGGTCAACGGGAAGCAGACGTATCTGTCCGCTCCACTGTGCCTCCTCCACCTGAACCAGCAGGGACAGCTGCTCCCCATCGCCATCCAGGTGAGCTCCAGGTGTCTGGATACAGGTGATGCTGCTGGTGGGAAAGCTCTGGGTGCCACTAGGATCAATCAGCAGGGGGGAAGTATTATCAGCAACATGTACTTAAAGTATCAGAAGTAAAGGTACTCATAATGTTTTACGATTGTAAACTGGATTATTGGATTATTATTATTTGAACTATTTCATAAACTGTTTAATATATTTCATGTCCAAAACATGTGATGAGCTTATAAAACATGAAGCTGTCAGATAAACGCAGCGCAGCAATATTTCTCTCTGACATTCAGCCGAGTAGAAGTAAAGTACAAGTACCTCAAATTCGTACTGAAGTACAGTTTGTAAATGTACTCTGTAACTTTTCACCGCTGTCCATCAGTCAGTATTTTCCGGTTCTTCAGCTGCAGCAGACCCCCGGCCCTCAGAACCCGGTCTTCCTGCCCTCTGACCCCGGCTGTGATTGGCTGCTGGCTAAGATTTGGGTCCACAGTGCAGACTTCCAGTGTCACCAGTTGGCCTCCCACTACCTGAGGACTCACATGCTGGGGGAGCTGTGCTGCACGGCCACGCTGCGGCAGCTGCCAGAGCTGCACCCGCTGCACCAGGTGCCCCCCCGCACTCCACCTTCACTTCATGATCAAAGTCACGCTGCTGCTTTATTCACGCAGACTCAGGTTCAATTCAAACTGTTCCCATCAAACTCCCTGCAAAGTTCAGCCCAGCTGCAACATCCAGTCACATTCATGCCGACGCGTCTCGCCGTCTGTTAAAGTGTCTGTGGCTCATAGTTTAATGATAATAATAATGTGTGGAGTGACAGTGTGCTGGTGAGTTTCAGCTCCTTCTTTATCTGCTCATCATTTTCAGAGAAGAAGCTGTGAAAATAATCCGTCTTCTCTTCTCTGATTGGCTGTTTTTGTGGACAGTTGCTGATGCCACACGTCAGGACGTCGCTACAGATCAACTTACAGGCCAGAGCCTCGCTGCTGGCTGCTAACGGGGTGTTTGATAAGGTACACCATCACCTGTGACAGTGTTAGAGAGGGACACGTGGAGCTGCAGCGCAGCACTCACCTGTTCTTGTGTTGGTCTCGTCCCTCCAGGCCATGGGCTGCGGTCTGCAGGCATTACCTGGTCTTCTGTCCCGAGCGTCAGACAGGATTTATTATCGATCTCTGTGCGTCTCTGACGACCTGATCGACCGCGGCGTGGACAAACTGCCGCAGAGCTACTACGCCCAGGACGCCCTGAGAGTCTGGGACGCCCTGCACAGGTAAACAAACACACCTCAACCGGGTGATTAGAGCAGCTGAGGGAAATCGGAACACTGACACGAATCACAGGGGATCATTTTGCAGCTAGCTTTGCGCTCAGTGTTTTCCCAGCAGCTCCATCATCAGGGCAGCGATCAGAGGAGAGAGTGGACGCTCAGACTCACACAGCGGGGGGGAACAGGACGAATGCTTCCACATTACTGCAACGTTCAGGGTCTCAGTCCAGCCGCTCTCTGTTTTCTGTCTGCCTCTTCACTGCCAACTGACAAATAACATGTGCCCCAAAAAACCCAACATGCAGTCTGGGTGAGTTCTCCTGTATTCGTGCACATAGTTAGCATAAAGTAAACGTTCTCGCCTCGCTGCACCCAGCAGCTCCCTGATTTACTGGAGAAACAACAAATATCAACATTTCTTTCTCTTCCTGGTCAAATAAATATCACAGTTTTTCTCTCCTGTCATGGCCGACAAAGAGAGGAGGACCCAGACAACCAGGTAGACTGAAGGTAGGAAGGCTTACAGGCAGGTACAGATACACAGTCAGGGTCAGGGTCTGGTGAAAGCAAAGGTACCAAGCAACCGTCTGGCAGTGGATGAGTGGAAGTGGAGCGATTATATTCTGCAGGGCTGACTGGGGTAGGTGTGGACAGGTAGAGGAGGACAGAGAGACCGTTATGTGGCTGCTGAAATGTGTGTGCGTGTGTGTGTGTGTGTGTGCGGCAGGTTTGTGGTCAGTTGGGTCGACCTGTATTACAGTGGAGACGATGAGGTGCAGCAGGACTCTGAGCTTCAGCACTGGATCACTGACATCAACACACACGGATTCAGCCACGACTCAGGTGTGTGTGTGTGTGTGTGTGTGTGTGTGTGTGTGTGTGTGTGTGTGTGGTCTGTCCCCTGATGAAGCCGTCTCAGTGTGCGTCTCCTCTCGTCCTGCAGGTTTCCCTCAGTCCTTCTGCTCCAGAACACAAGTGTCCAAGTTCGTCACCATGATCATCTATTGCTGCTCAGCTCTGCATGCCGCCGTTAACTTCTCCCAGGTGGGTGACTGACAGGACGTCTGCCATGACCGCGCTTTCCACCAACACCTGGAAACACCTGGAATCACACGCTGCAGTTTCTCATCTGTCTCTCTTTGTGTCCTGCAGCTGGACTTCGCCCTCTGGATGCCGAACTGTCCGGCCTCCATGTTGCGTCCTCCTCCGCAGGTCAAAGGCTCGGTGACGGAGGACGACATCTTGTCCTTCCTGCCGGACGTGAACTCGACCTGTCGCGTCCTGATGGTGCTGGCTCTGCTGTCGCAGCCCGCCGTCAACTTTGTGAGGCTCCACCCACACACACACCAAACGCACCTCGCTCTGCTCAACACACTGACGCTGCCCTGTAACCTGAATAATAAATATAAAAGAAAGAAATCAAACAGTTCTCATGTCCAAACGAAGACGTTTCACACCTGCATGTCTGTAACTTTTTTATTCCAATCATTTCAAATATTTGTTTTGAATTTAGAATTTTATATTTTATATTTGTATAATTGCGTTTTCAGTGTTCAACAGTATTCATATTATTCAGTACTGCACTAGTCGTGAGTACTGTGTGTATTTACTGCAGGCCGTTTAATTTAGAGTTTACCACCTGACTTTCTGCTCTGGAGATCAATAAAGACTTTAATTATCTTTTCTTATATATTTATTTATTTAGAAAACATAACCACCTTCAGCTTTTCTCACAGTTACAGATCGTTTGGACTTTCAGATGATTACAGATGAAGCCGGTTTACTGGGCCGGTGCTGTGACCTCTGTGTTTCCCCCTGCAGGTTCCTCTGTGTCACTACAGGGAGGCGGTCTTCAGAGACAACGCCCACCGCAGGCTGGTGGAGGAGGTGCAGGCTGAACTCAAGGCCATTTCTGATGACATCACAGAGCGCAACAGCCAACTGGAGCTGCCGTATCCTTACCTGCGTCCTGGAAACATCGAGAACAGCGTGGCCATCTAACATCAGCCAACAGGATTCTTTATAAAACTGATTCAGTACTTCATGTTGTTGTTGAAACCTTTTACTCATTATATCATATTTCAAAAAGGAATTCATTGTACTGTTACCTGCATATTGATTTTCTGTTGATCTATTGATCAATGAATTGACTTACCACCTGCTGTGATCTGTGTCTGTAAAGAGATTTTTATGGAAATAAACTGAAACCAAAAGCTCCGTCAGAAACTCTGCAGCTTGTTGTGGAAACGATGTCAAATAAACTGGATTTCAGTTGTAAATACGTTTAATTCTGACATGCACACAGCAGTAATACAGCAGCGGCACTGAACACAACAGGAAAATGACAAAAATGGTCAATTAATTTCCAAACTATGTTTTTTTTAAAACTGTCTATGAAGCTAAGATTAGCTCCCACAGCTAACAGCTAGCTGTGTCTTTTAGGGTCATCGAGCCAAACAACATTCAACTCTTACCGGCAACATGTCGTCATAAACTACGCAGCTGTTATTAATGATGCAAGAACAGAGTCTGACGCTATGCTAGCAGCTCTGTGAGCCTGCACTGTGCTTTGAGCTAAATGCTAACATCAGCATGCTACAACATTAGCTAATTAGCAGTTATACAAAGTGCAGCTGAGGCTGATGGGAATCAGTTATTAGTAGTAATCAGTTCTGCAGGTGCAAACTGAAACATGTTGTCCTGATGGTGGCGCTAGAGGATCGTTACAGTTCATCCTCAGGGGACCATGAACGAACAGTTGCTTTGTGAAGAAAACAGAAAGCTGAGGTCTCTTGTTACATCACATTATATTATATGAAAGCTGTCAGATAATAACACTGAAATAAAAGGTGAAGTCAGAAACTTCTTCCCGTGTGATTATTTCTGCAGAACATACGACTCCTGAATGTAAAACAAATGCTCTTCCTGCCTTTAAATAATGCAGAAACATGATAATACAGCTTCATGTTTAGATCAGTTTCTCTCTTTGTGTTTAAAAAATGTCCTGCGGAAACACGAGGCAGCAGCTTCAGGTTCAGGTTCAGGTTCAGGTTCAGGGAAATTAAAAAAGAGTCCTGAATCTGCTGTGTAGATTCTCACTTCCTGTCTGTGATCTTCTCGTTTCACTTCTCGTTCACGTTCTCCTCCTCTCTGCTTCCACAGATTTATTTTCCAAGTTTAAAAAAAGGATCTAGTTTCTTCCTCCGAGGCCTCTCCTCACTGCTTCCTTCCTTCCTTCCTTCCTTCCCTCCTTGCTTCCTTGCTCCCTAGCTGACAGGATCCACCACCAGGACTTTGCACTCCCTCTTGGCGATCTTGTCCAGCGACAGCAGCGTTCGGTCCTGCGGTGGCAGGTAAAGCGGCCGACCGACCGGAGAGCCAACAGGAGGGGTGATGGCCCGCCGCTCCATGGCACTGCCCGTCCTGACACACACACACACACACACACACACACACACGCACATCTGATTGGATGAACCTTCGTAGGTTTTGTGATGATTTCTGTCCACGTGTTTTCAGCAGAAACACGTAGTAAAGACAGTCACAGAGCACCTGACGGTCCCTCTGCGTTAGCTTCTTTAGCTGCTAAATGCTAGCAGCCAGCCTCTCACTGTGTCTGTCTGCATGTTACCTCATGATGTGGGATCGAGACGGCTGCTGGTGGGAGAAGGACTGGGATCGACCCAGACTGGCCTGGTGTCGGTCCAGCAGGTCTCGAACCGCCGGGCTGGACGGGCTGTTTTTACCTGAGAACACAGGAAGTGATGCTTCACACAGAACAAGCAGACTTTCATTTGGTTTGTGTTCTTCCTTTAATACTATTTGATTTTAGTTATTATTTATTGTGTGACTGACAGTGAGGGTTCTCCCTCAGTGTGCTTTAAATAAAATAAGAGAAAGAAGAAGAAAAGACTTTCAGCAGCAACACCTCTCTGATTTTAGTCTCGAACCTTCGAAAGAAGCCTGCGTGTTGTTACTGAACACTTCTGTTCAGAAGTGCTCGATAAGTGTAGATGTTGTTGTACAACATGTTACAGTAAAACAATTAATACATGTTACGTCAGCGTTGTGATGTGATTGGACAGTGACGTTACTTTGATCACATTATCACACAGTTGAACTGTCAAACCGTCAAATCGCTGTGAAGCAGCAGAGACGTTAGCAGCTTCGATCCGTCACCTGCTCATTCAAACAGAAAAACAGAAGGTTGTTCTCACGTGACAGCGGCCGAGCGTCAGGTGGAGGGTTGGACACCGAGGCCGTGAACTGGAGCTTCAGCTTCATGTGCTGACTGAGCTGCAGAGACGCAGAGCGTTAACGTGAGCAGGAAGCAGGAAGCCATCAGGCGTAAAACACAAACTGTTCTGAGCTCCAAGGCCCCCCNTATATATATATATATATATATATATATATATATATATATATATACATATATCATATGACAAAGGACACAAACATTATAAAGACTGAACTCAAGGACGACGTGTGGAGCAGCAGTATCAGGTGCAGGACAGTGAGCAGCTGATGTAGTTTACTTGTCTGCCTGCCTGCCTGCCTGCCTGCCTGCCTGTCTGTATGTCTGTCTGTCTGTCTGTCTGTCTGTCTGTCTGTCTGTTCGTGCTGTTTACTTGTCCCCGCTGTGCAAAGGCCTTCAGAGCAGACGCACCTCGTACAGTCCTGGTTTGAGGATCTGAAACGCCACGCTGAAGGACAGAGTGCTTCCTTTCCGACAGTGACCGAGGTTACTGAGAGGAGAGTGACAGACCACAGCAGCCAGCGCTGCATCGTCGCCCTGACCCCGACCTGCACACACACACACACACACACACACACACACACACACACACGCGCGCGCACACGCACACACACACAGGTATATTTGTCTGCTTTTAGTTTTTAGCTCAGATCACAGCATTTTATCAAAATATACAAAAGACATAAATCTGTTAATCGGTTACACACACACACAGGTACACACACAGGTACACACACACACACACACACACACACATAGGTCCACTGACCCTCTGGAGTCCAGACGAGCCGAACAGCCAGGAAGTCCTGCAGGTTGTTGAGCAGAACATATTTGACCTTGAAGTGCTGCTTCACCCTGACGCTGCTCGGACAGCTGGCCGTCATGACGAACCGCGGCCGGTCCAGACGGATACTGGGCAACCTGGGGGGGGGGCATGGAAATTATTCGGGGCTGTTTCTGGACATTTTGGTGGCCCCACCCTCAGCCTACACTGTGCCTGAATTACAGTTAATAAAAGAATTTGAGTGACGGCTGAGCAGCTTCCCTTTGGTGCTTCCTATAATACGCATGACATCATGGCGGTCTGACAGGATTCTGTCTGACCTCCATGATGTCACGTCAGTACTGTGAAGTAACGGCTGCCGCTCGGCTCTGGCTGTTCATCATCGTATATACAGAGTAACACAGTGTCGCAGGTATGAGTCTTCTCTGGCTTTGAGCACAACATAAGCAGCCTGCTGATACACGTCTGTGAGCAGATAAACCACGTGGATCCTCCCCCCCGCTTGTGGCCCCCAGGTGACCCCCTAGAACTGGTCCTGTTTGGTCTTTACCTGTAGTGGGTGTAGATACAGTTGGTGAAAGGCATCTTGGGAGTGGACCACTGCAGCACAGCGACCAGGGGAACCTCCAGCCCCTGAACAAAACACATCACACGAACTGGGGTGAAATAAACGCACTGCAGTCAAGTCACCAAACACGAACCTGGAGCCAAATATCGTATCCAGGTTTGGAAAGTTTCTGTGTTGGTGTTTCTTCAGTCTGCTAACGTCACGCGCTTGAATCAAAGGTGGGAACAAAGAAGAAGAACAGCTTCTGGGTTCAAACCACACTGGAGAAGCAACAAACTTTCCAGTTTCTGCAAACTGCAGTCAAATATTTTGGTTTCTTGCGATAAATCGTGTTATTGAGGAAATCAAAGCAGATTATCACGTCGCTGCAGTCGTGCAACTCTAGCTGCAACTGTCTTGAGTTCTTTTTAGTGTCTCAATATTTGGATTTATGGATTTTAAACGTATTTAACCTTCGTTTAACCGAGACGGCCTGGCTGAGACTCCCAACATAATGTCAGAGTGAAATAATATTTAAGACAAACACGTCCAAACCTCGTTGGAGTCATCTTGCGGCATGTCGTTGAGGTGCAGCTGGAACAGGAAGTCGTGCTCCTCCAAAGCGCTGAGCATGCTGGGAAGGCGGCAGGCCAGGCTGTCCACCCTGCAGAAAGACGCCATGCCAACCTCACCTGATTGGTGGCTGCAGAGCGGGAGACCAAACCATCAAACTGTGTGGACAGTGACTTCTGAAGACATCGTGTGACATAATGTAACGTAGCAGAAGGTAACACAATAAAACTTCATGTAAAGTAACAGGACGCAGTGAAATGAAACAAGACATAATGTAACAGAAGCTAATAGGACATAATGTACAGTAACGGTGCGTTATGTAATAAAATGTAACAAACATCATATCATGACGTAACGCACAGTCGAACATGTTGATACATCATGATAACACAGTGTCACATCATAGAAACATATAACACAACACGAACACACGTGTTGACGTACCACACGTTGTCCACCAGCAGCACGGAGCCGTCTGGCATCATGGGAAGGTAGGAGGCATTGAGGTTTGGTAAAATCCGAACATCCCGAATACTCACCTCCTCCTGAGAGGACTCGTTCAGCACTGAGAGGACGAGAAACAAGACAGATCCTGGTTTGTGTTCGGACCAAAACTCTTCAGACCTCTGGAACTAAATCCATTTTATTAAGTACAAAGAATTCGAGCAGTAAACAGTTTTGGAGGAGACTCTGTCGCTGTGGAGAACGATCTCTGACCTTTGAGGACGGCGAGGTGCCTCCCGGAGACGGTCATCTGCTTACAACGGACAGTGGGAGGCGGCAGGACGGTCAGAGTGGTGCTCACTGTGGACGGGAGGAACCCAATCGATCAATCGCCAAAAATACTGAAGGTGACATCTTCAAATGTCTTGTTTTGAGCAAATCCTCTTATGTGAGAAGCTGAACCAGAGAATGTTTTCTCACCATTTATGTTTGAAAAGTGACGATTCATCGATTATCAGAATATTTTTCTGCCGAATGACTGATCGATTTCAGAGTGTTACACCACTTGAGATGGTTTCCATGTAACATGCACTGTGTTTCTCTGCTGCTCGGGCCCTTAGAGCGGCCCCGAGGTCCGTCAGGGACTTAATGACCGGTTTCATTTCGTCTTCTTCTTCGCCTTCATACGTTTCCTCGTGTTGATCTGCAGCCGGTACTACAAGCAGCACTGCGTGACCTCCAGTCATCTGCCCATTGATGGACACATGATATGTTTTAACATTTGTTCCACAATGTGTGTGTGTGCACTTGTACCTCTAACTTTGTGAGGACCAATCTGAGTTTTAACATTTAGAAAAGAATTTTCTCTGGTTCTGACTTCTTTAAAGGGCGTCTGAGGGTTAAGACTTGGTTTTACCGTGAAGGTTAGGGGATGGGAAATGGATTATGTCATGAGGGTCCTCACAAGTATAAAATTACAAATGTGTGTGTGTGTTGTACCCTGAGCCTTGAAGGTGTTCAGGTCGTGTCTGAAGGTGTGTGTTGGTTCTCGTTGCTGCAGGACGCTCAGGTAGCCGAGTTCCTGCACCTCCGCTTTCTCCGCTTCCCTCTTCCACACCGTGACCATCACCTGAACACACACACACACACACACACACAATGAACAGCTAAATCCTCAACCAATCACGTGTCTCCACAATGTTGGAAAATTATGTATTAGCTTGAAGCAAACCCCAGATCACCGTTTTGTGCTGGACCCGAGACCAGTTTTCTGGATCACACCTGAGTTTGCTAACAGGTTTCACACCAAACGATCCGACCTCTGAGGGAGAACGGCCTCGGGGCCGGAAGAAACTCTCCAACTGTCCCAAGTGTGAAAAGCCCTGAAATCATACCGTACATCCAACATGAGGCAGACAGATGTTCATCCTGACCTTGACTTTCAGGGTGCTGACGGGGAGTTTGTCCAGCGAGACGGTGAGAGGGAAGATCACTTCATCCGTCAGAACCACCGGCTCATCCAGAGGAGACTGACAGGAGGAACAGAAACATCATCATGAACTCTCAGTGAGCTGCCGCTCTGAGGTCTGGAGACATTAACCGTTAAACATAAATACTAATAACGAGGTGCTGCGTGGAGCACTGACCAACACTTATAACTCATCATGTACAGTGACATGCTGATGTTTAGCAGGTAATATTTACTATGTTCACCATCTTAGCTTAGCGTGTTAGCATGCTAACATCAGCTAGTTAGCAGTAAACACAGAGTGCAGCTGAGGCTGATGGGAATGTCTGTAGTTCTGCAGGTATTTAGTCATAAACCAAAGTGTTGGACACATTAACATGTTGACCTGATGGTGGCGCTAGATGAAGAGTTATTACAGTTCATCCTGAGGGGAACATGAATGTGTGTGTTTAATGGCAAATCAGGTAGATTTCAACATACTTCAATGGATACGTTACAACTTTGACCTGCTGGTGGCGCTACAGGAAGAGTCAGGGGGGCAGCAAAGTCAGTAGGATTCATCCTCTGGGGACCATGAATGTCTGAACTAAATTTCATAGCAATCCATCTGATAGTTGTTGGACCAAAGTGGAGGACTGACCGACATCCAACTATTTTTTAATAGCTGCCGGACTGGCTGCCCTCCTCTCTGGTCTATCAAAGTGAGTGTCAGCGCCGCTGTACCTGAACAGGTGCCCTGCGGAACTCCCTCGCCGCCGTCCCAGATGAGTTGTGGATGAGCAGCGGTTTGCAGTCCCTGAAGCTCCGACACCGGGAGTCCACTCTGCTGCCGAGCGCCGCAATGGCAGCTTCCGCTGCTGCAATGTAGTCCTCCTCGCCGTCCTCGTTGGCCTCGTCCCCACTGCTCTGGTAGTCGTGGTGATGCTGGTGGTGGTTGCCTCGATGGCGGCTACTCTCACCTGGACTCACGCTGGCCACAGCGCACAGAGAGCCGGCCAGCTCCCTCCATGCCCGACTACTGGCCGACTCCGTCCCAAAGTCTGCTGCAGTGCCATCAGCGCCCTCTGCTGGAAAACGATCACACACATATAAATTCATATGAGAATCTTCATTGGCTACATTAATTTCATAATAATCTGTCTGACTTTAGTCCTGGTCTGGTCCAGTGTTGTCTAGTGTTTTAGTCCTGGTCTGGTCCAGTGTTGTGCAGTGTTTTAGTCCTGATCTGGTCCAGTGTTGTCTAGTGTTTTAGTCCTGGTCTGGTCCAGTGTTGTGCAGTGTTTTAGTCCTGGTCTCTCTTTTTATCTGATTCTTATTCATGATTCATTATTCATTTTATATTAATTATTTGATGCTTATTTCTACTTTTTTGTGTTTGTTTTCAACATAAATAGTCAGTGTTGCACTTCCCGGGTCATATGGAGTATTAGATTCATATTTATCAGGTCCAGGTATATTAAGGGTTTTGTGTTATTGAGTCTTGTAAATAAAAAAATAAAGTAAGAAATGTTAAATACATCAATGTTCAGCACATTTAGAAAAATATCACGAGGTTTTGTGGGCACACAGCGCGAATCCCATGAATAATAAAGATATATATATATATATATATATACAGAGAAAGAGAGAGAGAGAGAGAGAGAGACACTATCTTCCCCCCCTCCTCCCTTTCATCCGGTCGGATGTGGGGCATCCTCCGGGCTCCCCCCTCCCTTCTTACCGGGGCCGTGCTCTGTTGGCGTCGCCCCACCGTCCCTGCAGCGCAGCACCAGCAGGAAGCGGACCGTCTCGCCCAGATAGAGGTGACTCCGGCGGGGCAGGGTGCGGTATCGGGCCGGGTCCGACAGATCCGTGATGGGCACCGCCGGGAAATACATGAAATACTCGCACTGCGACTCCATCATCTGCACCATGGCGACGACCGGAGGAGGCTGAGCGAGCAAGACCAGGACCAGAGTCAACGCACAGAGACGCGGACAATAAAACACACACTTCCTGTTCTCACTTTCAAAATAAAAGCACGCCCTTTTGTCTGGGTTACACAGAAAACTTAGACCATGGCGCCCCACAGTGGCCATATTGTTGCAGTGCAGACACGCCCCACCTAACAGCTGAATGAGCATTTAGCTGTAAACTCTTAGCCTTGTTAAACCTACATGATATCCTAGTGTTTTCATTTTCCTTTTTTTTTTACAGTGCTGTATTTTACATAACACAGAACACTGGACAAAATCATAAAACCCATTCAGTCACATTACAACACAATAACAGTGCAAAACAAAACAGGCACAGAGAGGGGTGGGGGGGGACAGGACAGAGGACCGCCGTTTTATAATGTGTGTAAAATAGCACTTTATTAATCCCGAAGGAGAGTGCTCAAACATTATAACACATATTACTACATGTGAAGTGCATAAGGAGTAAATGCTAACACCAGTGCCTAATAGAATTACAATAAAAGTAAGATTTTATTTAGTAAAATATATAAAGTAAAAGTGATATTGCACATGATTTTGATATTACTGTTCAGCTGTCTGGCCTGCAGAAGGGGGAGGAGTTATACGGTTTGGAGTAGACCTCCCGTGGCAGTCTGTGGTGCACCTCGGTGGTCTCGGTCTACAGCTGAAGGTGCTCTGATATGAGAGGCCTTGTCCATAATACTGAGTCGTTTCCTCAGCGTCCTCCTCTCTCTCCTCTGGCTATAGATAGATAGGCTGGCAAGTGTTATACATACATGTTGAGTTCAAAGCTGGTGATCAGAGATGTTTAGGAATCAGCTCCCACAGTACTGAAGTAAGGGGGACCAAGTCTCTTGGAATTGTTTGATTTTGTCCTGTAAGGTCGCTACGAGTCTTTCTAGAGTGTAAACAGATTTAACCAGTGAATGATGGATCATTTAGTTCCATCTTTCCAATGAAGCAATATAAGCTATGTCTCAGTTCAGGGTCTTCTAAGGACGCGGTCTACGAAGGCCGAACCGAGCCTGAGACGGTCTGGTCTACGGAGGATTTCCTGTTTGCATCACGAAGCGCTGCTCCTGTTGCCTAGCAACCTTGACAGTTGCAGTTGAGGTTGGTTTTTTAACATTTGTATTGTTAGCTATTCGAGTGAGCTGAAACCCAATACTGACATTTAAAAGTGTTCTGCTCGGCCGCTGTTGGCGGTTTGGGGGCGCCATGTTCTCTTGCACGAGACAGCAGAGAGTCTAGTGTTTTCATTTTCTGCTACTGTGCTTGAAAACAACACATTTTGTCACTGTATACATTTGTGTTTGATGAATTCGTTTTTGTGACAGTATGGATGCAGGTCATGAATTTTTAAATATGTATCCCACACACAATTTGCATTTTTGGCTGGACTGCAGCATAGCGGGGGCCCTAAAGACGCAAAAATCTGTCACTGACTTATTGACTGAGTGATGAAGTTACACCATTGGTTGGTCAAGTGTTGGAGTTTCCCCACTGGCCGCTGCTCTTTCAAAATTAGTTAATAATAAGTTAGTCACGTTCTGTACCTCCAAATTTTATGAGTATAGGCGCAGCCTCTCAAGGCTAACACTAGTGGGTTCACCCATCACTTTAGTCCAAGCCCACTTACTATGTGGGCCCCACCTCGGTCTCACCTTGTGTATAAGTTTAGCTGAGACTGGACTATCGGCTCCCAAAAACAGCCATGTCTTCAGCTTTTTAAAAGAACCAGTGGGGCCCAGAGCTTAGAGTGCTGCACCTGTACTCAAGATCTGGAGTTACAGTACTCACATGCTATATCGTCCTCTAAGACTATCACTAGTGGGATAAGGGCGGAGCAGGATGTGGTCCATGACCCACTGGGTCCGTCTGGTACCCACAACAAGCACAAACACTCACCCACTTCATGAGAAATCAATAACCAGTCCATACCTCGCCATGTAATGTAATGTGTAATGGAGACAGTATAACACCTGGTATTCATCACGAGGGAATGAAAGTGGAAAACAACATGAAACCTGCTGCTGTGAGAAGCAGAGACGATGTAACAGTCCAGCAGAGAGCAGGGTAGCAGAGAAAGCAGCTCTCCATGTGCCAATCACTCTGACAAAACAATCAATACAGAGGGAGTCAGATCAGGGAGGGGGTTAATAGATCATTAGAATAAGTTCTCTTTCAAATCAAACATCTTCAGATAAGAGTGGAAAGTTTTGTTCTTGCAGCTGCATTTATAACATTTTTTGACTCAAACGTAGCTTCACCATGTCATGTGATGAACAAAATATCCAGGAACTCACATAATAGACACGGCCACTGTACAGCACATTGACCTCACACAGTTCAGCCAGGTTTCCACCTGGTCTTGCTACCTTACGCTCTGCTGTGCACGTTTGCTGAAGAAACAAACATCTTGAAATAAGAGTCACTTAAATTAGGGTTGCAATTTAAATTGTGAAAAACTTAGTCACTACAAGTCACGTGTCATGTCCTGCTGTGCTGATTTACTGTGTCACCTTCTCCATGTTCTTCTTTCTCTTTGCTTTCTCAAATTTTCTTGTATAAAAAAATCCATTCTAATTCTCGCTGTAGACATTTTCTTTTTGATTTTCAAAGCTCATATCTGGTGAATGAAAATTCAAGGGTCACAGTCATTTCTTTACCTCCATACTATTGTCTGTAATGTTGCAAGTATTGAAAAGCTTCTTTTACAGCCTGCACTCATTTCAAGTGATCATTAACTACGTGGTGACCAAAGGCGAGCGTCTCGTCTGACAGCAGAGATGTTGCATGAGGACGGGTCTGATGGTCTGGTCTCTGAGACCATAGATGAGAGAACTCAGGCATCTGGGAAGGATGATAATACAAACATAAATAACAATCTGCATGTGCACAATTATGACCCTGTCTAGGTTTTTGGAGATAGAAGAGAGCAATGGCTTGTAGATGGTTGAGGAGAGACTGAGGCCCAGCTGCACCAGATGCAGCAGCAGCGTGTTACGAGCCTTACGAGCTGAAGCTTTGTCTGCGGAGGCCGACCTGGCTGCTATCATCACACTGATATAGGAGGAAGTGATTGCCACGGCAGCTGATACAAACAGAAAATATGTGTAGGCTTTCTCATAAAGATCAGACACTGGATCAAGCGACATGCTTTCTTTGCCACAAAAGTCTGTCATCTGCAGGTTCTGCAGGCCTTCAAATGGAAAATTTAACATCAGAAGAACTTGAATGAAGACATTTAGTGAACAAAAGGCCCAAACCACAATGACAGCTACCCCTGTGTTCCTCATGGTGATGATGGTAGCGTGCCTCAGTGGGTAGCACACAGCTACATATCTCTCCAGAGACATCACCACCAGTGTGAGAGGGGAGACTTCGTTTGTGAGACTGCTGAGCATGTTGAGAGCACCGCACACAGGATACGTCAGCCTTATTCTACAAGCAGCAATAATGTACAGTAACTGGCTCAGAGACATCTGCATGGTGTCTGCAAAAAGGAGGTTAAACAGAAGAATGTAACGGGAGGTCTCACAAAACACGGGTTTACTCCTCAAGGTGAATAACATGGTGACATTAATGAAGAGAAACACACAACATGGCGCTGTAGTCAGAGCGGAATATAGCACTAATCCTAGTAACCCCAGATACTGCAGTTCAGCAGTGATGTTTGTCTGAGATTGATTTGCGTAGGACATGTTAAAGAAACATTACATACATCCGAAAGTTTAACCTGTCGATTGAAATTGGAGCACAATAGCAAAATGAAAACAATTCTAACAGCTAATCTTCAGAGCCCACATGGCTCCCGAGTTCACCTTCTGAACCTAAAGTCGCCGGCAAACCTGTTTCCCTGTGCAGACAGTGAACAAGGTGGAGGGCAGAGCTGGTCTGCAGGGTTTACCTGTCCTCACATATTGTTTATAAGCTGTCTTCACACCTGCTTCATGTGACATCATCACCTGTCAGCACCGTGGGCAAGACGTGTTAACAACCAATAGGACAATGACAGCCATGTGGCCGTGGCATTAATGTCACCAGCAGGTCAAAGTTTTGCAGTGAAATATTTCAACTTTCATAGAGACATTCAGACATTCATGGTTCCCTGTAGCCTGACATCGCCAGACCTATTCGCAAAAGCAAATCAGTCTGGAACCTCTCAGTTCATTTTTGATTTCCAAGGGCCGTTATCAATGGGCGCAGACCAAAACGCAACTGGAAAGACCTACAACCAATCAGAGCATAGAAACATGTGATGTAGCGCTGAGCAAACCCTGTCGGAAGTTCGGCAAACACATCTTTCTTATCAACAGAAGCTTAAAGTGCAGCTGTTTGTTCTTCTTTTAGAGAAAATGTACCGTCCAGTTCCTTTAATACTGACGCGATTCAGAACGTTCCACATCAACGACAGCCATCTTGGTTGTTTACGAAAATGCCTCAACGGCGCTCCTCTGTACAGTCATCGTATCAAACCGCCCCATGTTAGATAAATGGTTGTGATTGGTCCGACCCGGGCCAGGTCGGCTGGATATCTGTCTGAAAGGGAGGGGGACCAAACGCATCTGCCAGAGCCAATAAACATGAGCTCGCAGATCCGTCTGGTTCCCAGACAATGTTTCGTAATGACCTTGGTGACCTCCTGCCTTTTCCTCTAGCGGAACAAAGACGTTGGCAAGCGGAGGATCTGGGATGGCCTGCGCATGACCTCTGACCAGGAGGCATGAAAACAATCATCTACTGGACAGCAGGGGCATTTGTTACCAGCAGAGAGTCTTGTTCCATTAAGAAAACCTTAAGTAGTAAAAAGAATTGTTTTTTATGACGTGTTTGCTTGATTGACGGGTACCTCAGCCCGCCATTTCAGTTCCTTCCTTTTGCCCAAATTTGGATTTGACATCAGATGGCCATGTGTTGTATCCATATGATAAGAAAAAAAGTACTATACTAATACATAGCTGTAGATTGTGTGTTAGATTTTATCAGGTCAGGTTTTATATTATTCTAATGCCCAAAACAAAACAGAAAACAGCATTAGATGCCAGTCAGTAAAAGTTGGACTTTTGCTAACTTTTCCAAATAATGAGGTGTGTTCTTGTTGTTAGCTTTGTGAAATACTCTGAGGTATCACAGAGAGAAATCCCCACAACTGACCCAATCCCCTGATAACTCATTTAGACACATTATTCATCAGTGTTTTCAGTAAATATTGATATGCTTAATGCCTCCTGTGGGTGTGCATCACCAATCTTAACGGAGAGGGGAGTAAATGGAGAAAAGTTCAATCTTCAGTGTCCTCAAAAGTTAGCTTGGATCTTAAATATCTGAACTCGTAATAAGTATGAAGTTGTATATAAACTTATATATATATTATGTAATGTTTATGTCATGTTCACATTTCGAGCTGCCCTTGAGAAGACTTGTGTTATTTGGAGAAAATGGGGTTTGTTGACTAGTTACTAGTTTTATAACTTCTTGTTATATTAGCTAACCTTAGCTAGGCCCTGTAGCTACAAAGTAGATCTGGATTCTACTTAAATTTAAAAAATGTAACATGTTTTCTAGGCTTTTGAACAAATCAGTGTTCATTGTTCATTGTTTCATTGTTGTTGTTTTTTTTACATTGACCCCTGCCCTATTATATGTGGCAAGGCAGCTTGGATTCACAGAGCTTAGTGTTAGGTTCCGTTGTCTCTTGTCTATTTTCTGTTTATTTTGAAGTCTTGTCTGTCTTGTCTTTACAGAACCAACAAACAAAACGCCCCTTTCCCGCTCATGGAGGGGTGAGCTGGATGGAGGGAGACACTCTGGGCCTTGGCCGTAGACGGTTCAGTGTCGGCATGGTACAGGCTGGCGGAGATACAGCGAGTCTTTGCTGTTTCTCTGCTCCATCGCCATCTCCAATACTTCGGTTCATTTCACCAGAGAAAAGGTAGAAAAATCCTTTGAATTATGTCTTGAAATACAACATTTTTATTTTTTTTCCACAAAACATGAAGGTATCAAAAATTAATTAAATTTTTGCCAACATATGTCTCTTTTTTTTTTTTTTAAGTTTAGAGTCACTGTTCATTTTGGGATATGTTTCCTGAATTGAAAGGTGCCTTTTGCTAAATCTTGTTGTTGTGACAATGTTGTTTTTCAGCTGCTGAAAACACTCTGCGGTGTCACAGAGAGAACTCCCTCCCATCTGACCTACAGTCTCCTGATAACTCATTTAGACACATTAAATATTCAAACCCTTACTCGTTAATGTTCAGAAAATATTGACATGATTAATGATTCCCATGGGTGTTTATCAGGAATCTTCATGGAGAGGGGATGATGTGTACCTCTTTGGAGACAAATTATGGCAAAGTTTAACAGATGCAAAGTAAATAGAGAAAACTTAACTTCAGTATCGAATGTCTGAATCTAAAACTTGTTAGTTTGAAACTGTGCTTACCCATTTAAAGCTGCACATGACAAGATTTTGATATAGAAATTAGTGTCTTCTGAGTCTAAATTTGGATTGCAACATGGTGCACAGGTTCATAGTTAGGTATACTTTACACAGTAATATAAAGTACATGTAATTAGTTGTAAATGGGGGTACTTCATAACATCTTATGGACTTGCTGTCCAGCTGCACAGTATCTCTGGCCTTCACTTAAATGTAAATGTGGGTATGAGAAGAGTTTGGGGAGGTCAAGATGTTCCAGTCAACTGCTGGACAACTAAGGAAGGGGTGGAGAACTACCGAGCCTGGGATTGGGGGTATGGGTGCACGGTGGAAGGAACTCTTTAAGGAACTCCTGAACCCGCTCTACACACCCTATGTGATGGCAGCAGAGTTGGAAGGCATGGGGGAACGCTTGCCCATCTCAGTGACAAGGTGCTGGGAATGGATGATCATCGGTGCACAGTGGGATGGTTTTCAGTCAAGCGTGTAGCAGAAAGAATGAGATGTGGCACCAGTGGTGGATTTGCGCCGTTCAGGTTAGAGATCGCTGTCCCAAATTAAAGAGTTCAAGTATCTTGGTCTTGGTTAGGAGTGATGGTCCCGGAGAGGGATATTAGCAGGTTGTTCAAGAGACAGAACCCCCGCAAAGCAGTCAGACCAGACCAGACTCTGTCTCTCCTTTCACCCTTCAGCACTGTACTGACCAGCCGTCTCCGGTGTTCACAGACACCTTCAACAACTCAGTGGAGACATGCCGTGTGCCAGCCTGCTTCAGAACCTCCACCATCATCCCCGTCCCTAAAAAACCAAGAACCACACGACTTAACGACTACAGACCCGTCGCCCTGACCTCTGTGGTAATGAAGTCATTTGAGCGTCTTGTGCTGTCCCACCTCAAAGCCATCACTGACCCTCTCCTGGACCCCCTGCAGTTCGCCTACAGAGCCAACAAGTCTGTGGATGATGCAGTAAACATAGCCCTCCACTTCATCCTCCAGCATCTGGACTCCTCAGGAACCTATGCCAGGATCCTGTTTGTGGACTTCAGCTCTGCTTTTAACACCATCATCCTGACTCTGCTACAGCACAAACTCTCCCAGCTGAGCGTGCCTGCAGGTGGATCACAGACTTCCTGTCTGACAGGAAGCAGCACGTGAGGCTGGGGAGACACATCTCTGACTCCCGGACCATCTGCACCAGTCCCCCTCAAGGCTGCGTCCTTTCCCCCCTACTCCTCTCCATGTACAGCTACAGCTGCACTTCCAGTCATCAGTCCATCAAGCTCCTGAGGTTCACAGATGTCACCACCCTCATTGGGCTCCTCTCTGGTGGGGATGAGTCGGCCTACAGGTGGATTAGAGATTGACCATCTGGTGACTTGGTGCGATCTGAACAAATTCGAGCTCAAAGACAGTACAGTTGGTAGTGGATTTTGGAAAGAACCCTTGAAAGTCACATTGCAGCGAAAGAAACAAGCGGCAAACTGAAGAAACTCATTTACCTCGATGTGGACTATTATAAGCAACTCGAGAGCCAGCCGCGCTTGCCTCAAAAGTGTCTCTTTACAAAGCGGAACTGTGTAAACTTGCCAGAGCTTTTCGACATACTTAAGCAACTGTGATGTACTTGGTCATAGTGGAAGAATCCAATACTACATCATTAATCTAATAGACATTCACGCAAACTGTCTTCATGTGACCAACTTATTAACATGACTGAACTTCAGGCAGCATGGCACTGGGTAGAACATCAATGTAGACAGGGATGGACCTGGACTTTCTGTCCATTAAAACTCTTCTTAGCCATGACTTGCTCCAGATGGTGGAAATGTATGTTTTGTTTTGTTTTAGAGCTCTCTACAATGGGCCTTCCAACCAAAAAACATTACAACTTCTTTCACCACATAATTTATCCCTCTACAGGCCTTCTTGCCATCACCACGTCACTACAAAGAAGACATGCAGCTATGTTTTCAGTCCTGTGAATGCTCTGGCTTCCTACATCAGCCACATGACCAGACATCTGAGCAGCTGTTTGTCTGCTACTGGTTGTGATCCAGGAGTTCCCAAATATCAACCTAAAGGCTGGCTAACTGTCTGTGTGACGCCATTCAGAAGATCCTACAAGGTGGTGGGCTGCCTCATGCTAGTTTTATATTAGCTCTAGAATAACTATGTGATTGCATCTGACAAACCCATCCAGATGGTGAGGACTCCGCTAACAAGAAGATGTGCTCATAGAGCTGTAAACAACAGCATACACCTTTTCAGAACACACTGGTTCTAGTTTTATTACTAGTCCTCCAACATAAATGACAGAACAGGTCGTTTGCCGATGACTCCCAAAACGACATATATAGGCGTAGCAGACCTTCATCGTCACGGTAACAATAATAAACGTGTGGTTAACGTTGTGAAGCGGTCCCAGTTTGGTTAGGTTTAGGCACCAAAACTATTTCACTAGGTTTAGGAAAAGATCATAGTTTGGGTTAAAATAAGTTTGTCAGTAAATTAAGGTTAGTAGGTTAAGTTATGTGACGTGACTTACATACTTATTTTAAGTCACGTAAGTTAGTTAAAATGAGTCAACGTTGACTTTTGGTTTGACACGGGACACGAACAGCGGTCTCCTGGGTGAAAGTCCTGTGTTGTTTGACCCGTCCGTCAGATTTTGCCACTTTTTATTCTACCTCACTGGACTTCCGCCTTTGCTTCTGTCATAACTACTACGGCCACTACAGGTCGCTGTACATACTAACTTACAAATATGGGTCGTAATAAGCTGCGGAACAAACGACCTATACAGACATATTTTTGGGAAGGACAATCTCTTTTATTGCTGTACCTTCAGGACAGACTGGATGTCTACGTTATTGGCAGTGGTAATATTTCCATAAAGTCATGTGCTTGTATTACAGTAACCACGACAGCCATGATTAATACAGGCAAAACACCAAATGAAAATAATACTACATCATAATTCCACCAAGTTGGAGATAGATGCTCCTCTATTCTCATGCCCACTATGGAAGACATCACATCACCAGGGAGATGATCTATTCCTAAACGGTTAATCGTGTGGACATGTGATGGTGTCATGTGAAATGGGTGTGAGGACTGAGCTCATATACAACATATACGGGTAAGCAAATCCTGCAGACCGGCTCTGCTCCCTCACAGACTCTGACCTGCTGTCTACAGAGGGAAAACGTATTGGCATGATGTTAGATTTTGTGTGTGAACTCAACAAGCATCTCTGCTGACGTTGGATCTTCATTGTTATGGGAATACAAATGGGAAGATATTCACTGTGTGTTCGTTTTCCAATGACGTCAATAGGTTAATGTCTTAATTGCTTCTCTAAAATGTTGTACGCAAATCAATCTGTGTCCAATGTCACTGCTGAACTGCAGTATCTGGGGTTACTGGAAAATGTGCTATATTCCGCTCTGACTACAGCGCCATGTTGTGTGT
>LKNJ01005541.1:0-26603 GCA_002120245.1 Maccullochella peelii
TCTATGACCCGCAGAGGAAATAAAGTTATCACTGACCTTTGACTGGTTGACGTAATGTGTTACCATGTCACCCAGGTTGTTTTTACCTGTGAACAGGTGATTTTTTATTTCTGGCGCGAGTTCAGATATTTCCATAAAGTTTCTTGGTGAGGAGACACAGAAGACCCAAAGGCCTCCTGCTGAATGAACTCTGCAGTAATTTTCTCCCAGAGATACAGGAAAATAATAATAGAGCAATGGTAAAAAGGCTTCAAAATAGGTTCAGAGAGAAATTACGTGTGATATATAACACTACATATACAGTATATTGTAGCCATATAGTATAAGTATAAAAGTAATGGCAGCTGCCTGTTCAGGTAAATAATGGTTAAGTCAGGGTTATTTGACCAATAAAGCCAAGTTGGGAAAAAGACTGTATTTCTATCCAGGTGGACTGTAAACCCAAAATTAGAGCCCGAACAATATTGGATTTTTTAGAATGATAAATCAATTTTAGAGTTTAATTTCTAACAATGATGTATCAGCTAACATAATTTTAAAATTATTTAATTCATTTTAACATAAACACAACATAAACAAACATTTTGATATATATATATATAGTACAGTGCATCCGGAAAGTATTCACAGCGCTTCACGTTTTCCACGTTCTGTCATGTTACAGCCTTATTCCAAAATGGAATAAATTCATTTCTGTCCTCAAAATTCTACACACAATACCCCATAATGACAAAGTGAAAAAAGTTTTTTAGAGAGTTTTGCAAATTTATTAAAAATAAAAAACTAAAAAAATCACATGTACATAAGTATTCACAGCCTTTGCTCAATACTTTGTTGATGCACCTTTGGCAGCAATTACAGCCTCAAGTCTTTTTGAATATGATGCCACAAGCTTGGCACACCTATCTTTGGGCAGTTTCGCCCATTCCTCTTTGCAGCACCTCTCAAGCTCCATCAGGTTGGATGGGAAGCGTCGGTGCACAGCCATTTTCAGATCTCTCCAGAGATGTTCAATCGGATTCAAGTCTGGGCTCTGGCTGGGCCACTCAAGGACATTCACAGAGTTGTCCTGAAGCCACTCCTTTGATATCTTGGCTGTGTGCTTAGGGTCGTTGTCCTGCTGAAACATGAACCGTCGCCCCAGTCTGAGGTCAAGAGCGCTCTGGAGCAGGTTTTCATCCAGGATGTCTCTGTACTTAGCTGCATTCATCTTTCCCTCTATCCTGACTAGTCTCCCAGTTCCTGCCGCTGAAAAACATCCCCACAGCATGATGCTGCCACCACCATGCTTCGCTGTAGGGATGGTATTGGCCTGATGATGAGCGGTGCCTGGTTTCCTCAAAAACATGACGCCTGGCATTCACGCCAAACAGTTCAATCTTTGTCTCATCAGACCAGAGAATTGTTTCTCGTGGTCTGAGAGTCCTTTAGGTGCATTTTGGCAAACTCCAGGCGGGCTGCAATGTGCTTTTTACTAAGGAGTGGCTTCCGTCTGGCCACTCTACCATACAGGCCTGATTGGTGGATTGCTGCAGAGATGGTTGTCCTTCTGGAAGGTTCTCCTCTCTCCACAGAGGAATGCTGTAGCTCTGACAGAGTGACCATCGGGTTCTTGGTCACCTCCCTGACTAGGGCCCTTCTCCCCCGATCGCTCAGTTTAGACGNGCTCTGGAGCAGGTTTTCATCCAGGATGTCTCTGTACTTAGCTGCATTCATCTTTCCCTCTATCCTGACTAGTCTCCCAGTTCCTGCCGCTGAAAAACATCCCCACAGCATGATGCTGCCACCACCATGCTTCACTGTAGGGATGATATTGGCCTGATGATGAGCGGTGCCTGGTTTCCTCCAAACATGACTCCTGGCATTCACTCCAAAGACTCAATCTTTGTCTCATCAGACCAGAGAATTGTTTCTCATGGTCTGAGAGTCCTTCAGGTGCATTTTGGCTGCAATGTGCAAAGGAGTGGCTTCCATCTGGCCACCCTACCATACAGGCCTGATTGGTGGATTGCTGCAGAGATGGTTGTCCTTCTGGAAGGTTCTCCTCTCTCCACAGAGGAATGCTGTAGCTCTGACAGAGTGACCATCGGGTTCTTGGTCACCTCCCTGACTAGGGCCCTTCTCCCCCGATCGCTCAGTTTAGACGGCCGGCCAGCTCTAGGAAGAGTCCTGGTGGTTCCGAACTTCTTCCATTTACGGATGATGGAGGCCACTGTGCTCATTGGGACCTTCAAGGCAGCAGATATTTTTCTGTACCCATCCCCAGATTTGTGCCTTGACACAATCCTGTCTCGGAGGTCTACAGACAATTCCTTTGACTTCATGCTTGGTTTGTGCTCTGACATGCACTGTCAAGTGTGGGACCTTATATAGACAGGTGTNGCTGAAAAACATCCCCACAGCATGATGCTGCCACCACCATGCTTCACTGTAGGGATGGTATTGGCCTGATGATGAGCGGTGCCTGGTTTCCTCCAAACATGACGCCTGGCATTCACGCCAAAGAGTTCAATCTTTGTCTCATCAGACCAGAGAATTTTGTTTCTCATGGTCTGAGAGTCCTTTAGGTGCATTTTGGCAAACTCCAGGCGGGCTGCAATGTGCTTTTTACTAATGAGTGACTTCCGTCTGGCCACTCTACCATACAGGCCTGATTGGTGGATTGCTGCAGAGATGGTTATCCTTCTGGAAGGTTCTCCTCTCTCCACAGAGGAATGCTGTAGCTCTGACAGAGTCACCATCGGGTTCTTGGTCACCTCCCTGACTAGGGCCCTTCTCCCCCGATCGCTCAGTTTAGACGGCCGGCCAGCTCTAGGAAGAGTCCTGGTGGTTCCGAACTTCTTCCATTTACGGATGATGGAGGCCACTGTGCTCATTGGGACCTTCAAGGCAGCAGATATTTTTCTGTACCCATCCCCAGATTTGTGCCTTGACACAATCCTGTCTCGGAGGTCTACAGACAATTCCTTTGACTTCATGCTTGGTTTGTGCTCTGACATGCACTGTCAAGTGTGGGACCTTATATAGACAGGTGTGTGCCTTTCCAAATCATGTCCGATCAACTGAATTTACCACAGGTGGACTCCAATTAAGCTGTAGGAACATCTCAAGGATGATCAGTGGAAACAGGATGGACCTGAGCTCAATTTTGAGCTTCATGGCAAACGCTGTGAATACTTATGTACATGTGATTTTTGTAGTTTTTTATTTTTAATAAATTTGCAAAACTCTCTAAGAAACTTTTTTCACTTTGTCATTATGGGGTATTGTGTGTAGAATTTTGAGGACAGAAATGAATTTATTCCATTTTGGAATAAGGCTGTAACATGACAGAATGTGGAAAACATGAAGCGCTGTGAATACTTTCCGGATGCACTGTATATAATAATAAGGGTCCCCTACAAGATACATACTGAGTGGGACATTTTACAGTGGAAAAAATAAAACTGTCAGCGCTCTGTAGTGGACAAACTCTGTAATGGAGACACTGTTTCTAAATGACCTCAAACATACTGGCTAATATAGCAGCCCAACGGATTTATTGGTCTAGCTCTGCTAAAAAGAGCTGAGTGAAACTGTGTAAATCAACAGTTATGACATTCACTGCTCTTGTCAAGGCTGAAGTATCAACCAGGGGGGCAACTGCCCTGCCCAGACCTTTGGAGGCCCTGAAGGGCCCAGGGTGTCCATATAGCAATCACATTGTGGAGATCTTATCTATTGCAAATTTGTTTGATAATATGGTAAACTACATAAAAACTGAAATTCTAAGGGTGCGTGGCTCCTACATTTCAGAATCAGAAACAGGTTTAATGTGAAGTAATCACATACAAGGAATGTGCCTTGGTACTGTGGTGCATAACAGTCAAAATATAAGTAGGAGAAAATACAAGTACAGCAGAAAATAAATTATCTAAAATAGAAATTTACAATAAAAGTAGGTACAATATATATTCTATAGTATTACATGCAGGTCAGTTCGCTTTGCAGTTGGATGAAATGACAGATGTTAGTGGGGAGGCTCTGCTCCTGGCCTTAGACCCTTATTATTATTAAGGTGATTCATTTCATTCAGTCCAGGCCAATGAACCACAGGCTGTTTCAAAATATTTGTCATGACAGCGGGTCAGAGCACGAGCAGCTACTGCTTCATGCTGACGTCCATTGGCTGTCTCGTGGCAAAATGCTACTGAGACTGTTTGAACTTCGTACAGAGGTGTTTGTTTTCCTGAAAGAGCACTTGCACCCCCTTTCGGCAGTGTTTGAGGATGCAGAGTGAGTTGCGCGTCGAGCATATCTTGCAGATCTTGCAAACTGAATGACCTCAACCTATGACTTCAAGGCAAGGACTCACATATCCTTAACATGTATGACAAAGTGAATGGATTCATAAAGACGGTCAAATTATGGGAGAGGAAATGTGAGTATGGAGATGTGAGCTGTTTTCCACTGCTTGATGCCCATCTTGCCACAACTGGTGTTCACAGAAGTCCTGTGGTGAAAATGGTGAAAGCACCTCTGTCCAACTCGACACTGATTTCAACCAGTACTTTAATGATATTGAAGCAAAGTCAGAAAAACTGGACTGGGTAAGGAACCCATTCATTGTGAATGAAAGTCATTGACAGCCTGAATGATCCATTCAGTCGTTCAGGCTCTGTTCTATTACAGAACTTTTTAATTTCTTTTAAGGTGCTTTCAAAATGAAAGTTTTCCATACTTACTTTCGTACTTTGATTGCATGGCACTGTGGGACTTTCAGTCCAATGTTGTCTCTGCAACCAATGGCAGCGTCGGGCAAAGGGTATTAAAGTGCTGTGTCAGTGGTTCAGCAGGGACAGGTGGATGGAGGAGAGACAGCGGCTGAAACAGGTTTAGGGACAAATTTCCAAACACCAACAACAAGTTAAACCTGCTGATTTCTTTTCTACAGTGGGGGGAGATTATTTCACCTCAGATTGTTTCAGACATTTTCTATAATGTCATATATTTTGATTCTAGTGATTTGATCTGCCTTACTCCAGATACTGACATTTCAAGGAAACACCAGCTAAACTAAACAGGAAACGGGTTAAATTCTCTCACTCCACTGGCTGAATATTTTGATTAATTCCATGATGTTTTCAGTGTGTTTTCAGTTCTCTCTTCAATAGCACACCAAACACCCTGAGGAGAGATGAGCCAGCTCCGCTCTTTGTGAGGTTTGTTTGCCAAAATGTTTCATGTTGTTTTCTCTTGGCATATATTTGCTGTTGAGCCCTTTCAAACTTCCCATGCAGCCAGAAGACATACTTATTTTTAAGTGTTAAGAAATAAGGTAAATGTTGCTGTGTTTCTGGTAGGCATGGTTTCTCAGCACACCTGGTGTTATGTCAAGTAGGTTTGACTCATATATGTGAAAATTACAAATTTTCCTCAGATGTCCTTACAAACTGTACAACATTTGACACCCTCTATTCTTAGACCCTGGATTAGGATTAGGAACAACCTCAGGAAGAGCAACAGAGGAGGGATCCCTCCACCAAGACGGGCAGACATGTACTAGTTGTCTCAACAGAGTTGCTGGGCCGGGAGTATAATTACAATATGGAGAAACAGAATGTGGCCCTAATACCACCAGAGCAGGCAACATCACCAAAATATACTGATAAGCGTAAAATGACAAGAGTATCATTACGGGTTTGGGTCTTATGTTATCATAGTATATATCCAGAATATGTCCAGATTCTTGGCAGGTGTCTTGCTCCTTATCTTTGTTAGTCAAACTACAGAACGATAGCTAATGCTACGCAGTTTTAACAGCTACTTGTCTCAGCTGACCTTGGGCCAAATAAAGGCTTGCAGAATATTTAGAAAAGTGTAAGTCACGACAAAGGCAGCTGAACTGCAAGGATGGTGAGAAGTGAAAATTTGAGGAGTATCAGGTGACTGAATCTAAAACCTGGGAGGGCAATCAGGAAGGCCAAGACATTTTTGTCTGAGACCCTCTGAAAAAAAGTACTTCTACACTGTGCATGTTTCAGGTGTGAGGAAGTTTAAATGTACAATCCATGATCCAAATGTCCGAACATCTCAAACTACACAAGTCACTTTAATACAGTCCTAAAATTCTGTTTCTTACAGACAAGACATTGAGTAACCTAAAAAATCAGCATGATGTGATTGTCATCTCATCATAATGTTCTTTTTTCCCACTGTGTTGTCGAATATTGCTTATGCAAAACATCAGTCTCTTTTAAAACTGTACCTATGTTTTGTACTTGTTGCTGTGTTTCTCCATATTGTAATTCTTTGACTGGTTCAGCTGTCTACGCTGTAAAGATGACATCAATTGCATGTTTTCATCATCTGAATCGATGGTCAAAGACTAAAGAGTGTCTATGTTGTACAGATTGTAAAGTCATCTGAGGCAAATTTCTTAAATTTTAAGCTATATAAATTAAGTTGACCTCCTGTGGTTTGGTAGGTCTGCTCTTTTGTTTACAAGACAATTATTTCTAAAGTTGTTTTGCACAACTAGAAGGCATCTTACAGAAACATACTTTGCCGTTAGTTAAAGTTAAATTTTCAAATCATTTGGTCTCTCTGTTTTCAGGTTGATCGAACTAAAACCCTGAACGTGGAGGTTTTATGAGGAGGGGAGGATGGAGAACGTCTCCTCGCACAAATATTTCATCCTCAACGGCTTCAATGAACTCGGAGCGCTGAGGCCCGTCCTCTTCATCCCTTTCTTCATCATGTTCGTTGTGTCGCTGTCGGCCAACTCCCTACTGCTGTACGTCGTCATTTCACAGAGAAGCCTCCACTCACCAATGTACATCCTCATCGCCGGCATGGCATGTGTGGACCTGAGCCTCCCATTGTCCTTCGTCCCCAACATGCTGCTGAGTTTCTTGTTTGACTGGAGGGGAATCTCTCTGAACGGCTGCCTGGTTCAGATGCACTTCTTTCACTTTGTAGGCTCTTTTCAGTCCACGTTGCTGGTATGGATGGCGCTGGACCGCTACTTTGCCATCTGCACACCACTTTACTACCACGAATGCATGGCTTTACCAAAATTTCTCAAGTTTATAATCCCGCTTGTGGTCAGAAATGTCCTCACAATCACACTGTTTGTGGGTCTGGCAGGAAGATTGTCCTTCTGCGCTGCAAATGTAATAAACAACTGTTTCTGTGAGCACATGGCCTTGGTGGAGCTGGCCTGTGGAAGTATCGCCATCAACAACCTCGTCGGACTTCTGACTATTTTACTCATTCCTGTGGCTGATTTCTTCTTTATTGCTGCCTCTTATGTGGCGATATTCAGCTCTGTGCTCAAATCCAGAAGCTCAGGGGTCAAAGCACTTCATACCTGCATCACCCACATTGTGGTCATCACTGTCAGCCTTACTATCGCACTTGTTGCTTTTCTGTCATACCGGATCAGAAATGGTCTTCCTGCCGCTATTCAAGTTTTCTTCAGCACCATGTACCTGCTGTTCCCAAGCTGTTTCAACCCGATCATCTACGGCTTCAGAACCACAGAGATCCGACAGCACATTGTGAAAACACTGACGTGCTGTCGCTTTGTCCAAACTGTGCCCCATTCTTAAGAAACTATTAAAAATATGTCATGTAAAATGTATCTATTGTATGGGAGCCCATTTCCATGAGAAAAACAAAAAATAGATCAGAAGTTAGTAATGAGAAAAATGGAAATGCTCATGGTACATTAAATTTATGAAACACTAATTCAAAATTATGAGATAGGTGCTTGACTCACTCCTTTTTCCCAGAGTGAGAGGCACCAGGCAGGAGTAGGGACTCATGAGCCCAGGTGATGCTTTTTTCCTGGACTTCTGTGATCAAAATGTCTGTAACAAACACCATGTTCAGTAAGTAGTTGGTCAGTTCAAGCGTAATTGGTACGGAAGACCTTATGCCAATAATTAATCATCAACAAATCTGCAGACGTATGTCTCAGACACTCAGCTGAAGAGAGGACCAGAGCTGTCAACTGATCACCACCTGGTGGTGAGTTGCATCAGGTGGTGGGGGAGATTGCCAGACAGACCTGGTAAACCCAAATGTGTTATGAAGGTCTTCATAACACATAACTTCATTCAATTTTTCAAAAATCCCATGTGAGGCTGGGGATGTGGAATCAATTCAGTTCCGTTTTATTTATATACCGCCATATCATAACAAAGTTATCTCAGGGCACTTTTTCATATAGAGCAGATCTAGACCGACTCTTTATGTTTACAGAGACCCAACAATTCCTACCATGAGCAGCACTAGGAGACAGTGGCAAGGATGGTGCTGGAAAGGACCCTGACACATTGTGGACTTGAAGAAGACCATGTCCCTTGGAATTTCTTGAGAGATTGCATCTCTGCTTTTTGCCGATGATGTGGTTCTGCTGGTTTCATCAACCTGTGACCTCCAGCAGGCACCGGGACATTTTACCATTCCATGTAATTCTATGGAAGCCCGTATTTTCAAGAAACTTTTCTTAAGTTTGCTGAGAAGTCTAATTAGCCAAACACCTGTGTGAGTCAGTTTTGTGAAATCAGAAAGTTGCAATTGTCAGGTCAGTGCTTTCGTGATTGTTGACAACTAAAGACCCCTCTAAGCTGACAGATTTTGGTCCATCCCAGATTAAAGTTGGCGGTCGTGAGGAAAACAGTGTCCCTACATTGTACTGTGACATAGGTCCACTGACAACCACCGAGGGTGAGGCGGGAGGAAAGTCAAGTCAATCTTACTTATAAGGGCCAAAATAACAAATTTGCCTTAAATAGCTTTACAATCTGTGCAGCATACGACATCCTCTCTCATTAGACCTTAGGGAGTCATAACAGTTTGAGGCCTGATACTGAGGGAATCACTGCCCCAAGTGAAGGAGTTCTTGTTCACGAGTGCAGGTAAGACCGAGGGTAAAATTGACACGCAGGTTGGTGCCACATCAGCTGTAATGTGGGTGTTGTACTGGACTGTCATGGTAAATAAGCAGCTCAATATATTAGTTCATGTACATTCCATCTCTCACCTAATGAGTTTTGGGTAATGTCCGAAAGAATGAGATTACAGATAGCAGCCAAAATGAGTTTCCTTCGCAGCGGATGGACCTCAGAGATAGGGTAAGGAGTTCAGACATCCTAAGGGAACTTGGAGGAGAACCACTGCTCCTTCATGTTAAAAGGAGTCAGTTGAGGTGCTTCATGCAGCTGATTCAGATGCCTCCTGGATACCTCCCTGTGAGGGTTCTCTGGGCTTGTCCTACTGGAAGACCCAGGGCAGACCCATCTCATAATTTTTACTTACAAAGTCATAATGTAATTCTATGGGAGCCCATGTTTTCAGGAAACTTTTCTTAAGTTTGCTGAGGAGAAGTCTAATTAGCCAAACACCTGTGTGAGTCCGTTTTGTGAAAGCAGAAAGTTGCAATTGTCAGATCAGTGCTTTGGTGATTGTTGACAACTAAAGACCCCTCTACACTGAGAGATTTTGGTCCATCCCAGACTAAAGTTGGTAGTCATGAGAAAAATCTGGTGAAGTCTTTGATCGTCAATCCAAAACAGTGGCCCTAGATTGCACTGTGACATAGGTCCACTGACCACTGATTTACTGTTTTGGACCAAAGACAGCCTGTGTCAAAACATTATCAGAAATTTCCAACCAAATTATCGTGGTCTCATGACTGCTGCTACGACCCACATCTACAAACCAAGCAATGTGAATACAGCATGAAATACACTCTACACTACAGTACTACTGTGGCTGACGAGACAGCGTAGACACCCTTAACTTGTAGCTTAGATTTTTACACTGTGAATTTGAGCAAGAGTAGCTGAACATATTGATACATAATGTTTGTAGTGTTTGAATTTAAAACCAAAGTTTTCCATGCTTAGTTTTTTGTTTTGATTGCACGGCACTGTGGGACTTTCAGTCCGACTTTGTCTCTGCAGCCAATGGCAGTGTCAGACAGAGAGTATTAAAGTGCTGATTCAGCGGTTCAGTAGGGACAGGTGGATGGAGGCATAGACGGAGGAGAGTCAGCGGCTGATATCAACCTGCAGACGAGACAGGTTTAGGGACAAAGTCTCAAACAACAACAAGTGAAACCTGCTGATTTATTTTCTACAGAGCTGAACTGCCAGCAGCTCTTCAGGGTTAACTCTTCATTCTCAATCATGAATAGAAAAAACAAGGGAACCTGAACTGGGAACAAGTGGAGTTCTTTCACTCTATCAGCTAAATCTTTTGATTAATTTCAGTGTATTTTCAGTTTTCTCTTCGATGTGAAAGAAAACATCCTGAGGAGAGATGAGCCACCTCTGATCCTTGTGAGGTTTTTTTGCTATAATAATTCCTGGTATTTATGTGTTGCTTCTTTTCCTGACAGTCAGATATTTGCTGTTGAGACATTTCAAAGTTTCCATGCAGACACCTACTGGTAAATGTTAGTGCTGTGTTTCTGGTAGACATGATTTCTCAGCCTCCTCTGAAGTCACCACAATGTCTGTTGTTCTCACGTTGCTCATATTGTTTCTATTAATGTCATTTTTGGTGGCCCCTTACTTTTTATATTCAAACATCAAATCTACAGCTACTAAACTGACCTGAGTCAAACAAAAGCTTGCAAAATGTTTGACTTCTGTCAGTCAAGACAAAAAGAATGGTGAGAAGTGAACATCTTTACAGAGTAGACAGCTGGACCAGTAGAAGAATTATAATATGGAGAGGCATAATCATTATACTGGGGACATAAAGTACAAACTTTAAGTGTGATAAATTAAATATTAGTGGAGATTACCATATCTCTTATCATATCTCTTTAGGTTCAGCCTTCAACATCTGCATCTAACAACAAATATAAATAGATGTGTGATAATCTGTTGTGAGAAGTCAGGAACCGTTGTGACTCTAATGAATCTTACCTGAATGTTAACCTGTAGCTCCAACCTGAAAGTGAGCTGAGATTGATTAAATATGTATGTGACACATTGAAATAACTGTTGGAACCTCCTGACTTTTACACCTTATTGTTCAGTAGATACTGGAGGTCTGACTCCTGAAACTGATGTGAGGCTTTCAGCTTCACTGATCTTTGTTCAGTGAAGACGAAAGCCAGGTTTCAGTTTGGCCTTTTGGTTAAGTGACATTAATGTCAATTAGCTACAGTTGATATAATCTGCCATCTGTGATAATCAGTCCAATAACCCTAGAAATTACATTAGTTTTGGGCAATTCCGCACCTTGTGGCTTCTGTCCACTGCCAATGTTAAGTGCCAACACCAGCGGTAGTGTTTACTGTATGTAACGAGATGGAAAGTAACAGTATGGAGTTCGGGGTGGTGCATGGACATGTAATGCAACTGACTGAAAATAAGAAGCCTTTAATGTTACATAAATGTTTTGTACATTTCACTTTGCTGATAAAAAAAAGAGCAAGGGGGGATAAAAGATTTGATAGAAACTTGTTAATGTTTCTGGATCCCACACTTAACCCACAATCAGAACCCAACCTGAGATGTTAGGTAGTCTCACAGATAGTAATACTAGTGTTAGTAGATTTTATTTTGATTATTATTATCAATAATAATAAGTGTTGAGCTGGTTGAGGGGCTTCTAACTACTTTATACACTGTTGGGTTGATGCAACGTATTTTATACGATAATTATAGTTTTTATATTTAGTTAGTTTTGTATGTAAAATCGTAATCTGCAAAGTAATTAATAACTATAGCTGTCTGATAAATGTAGTGCAGTAAAACATACGATATTTCCTTCTGAAATGTAGTAGATTAAGTACAAAGTAACATGAAATAGAAATACTCAAATAAAGTACAAGTGCCGCAAAATTGTACGGCACTGGAGTAAATTTACTTAGTTACGTTTCATCACTGCGAAAGTCACAGCGCAGGTGTCCTCAAAGAGCCATACATTTTGATGTATATTGTTTCTATGTGGTAGTAGTACAAGTACTACTAACAGCAGTCACTGAGGCCTGTTAGGAGAGATAGAGAGCTGCGTGTGTTTCTGTGGCTCCAGCTGTGTGTGAGACAGATTCCGGAACATTTTCCCGTCAGTGTCAATCAACTAAAAGTTACGTTTTACATTGGCTAGATGCCAAAAGCACAGGCGTCCTCACAGAGCTGTACACTTGGAAACTGTGGGTGGAGTAGTTGTGTGATATTGTATTTATAGAGCCTAAGCCTTTATTTGAATTATATTTAAGAATTATGTTAATGATCATGGGGTGAAATACCTGTAGGCTCCATTATTGCGCTTTGTTAATATTTGGATTACAGATGCATTCAAGAATGAAAGATGATTGTAGTGTGGGTCAACACAGCAAGCGTAATCATTTCTAAAGTGGTTTTGTGCGACTAGAACGCACCTTACAGAACATAAATTGCAGCTGTTGAGACGTGAATGAACTATTCCAATCTTTGTCTCTGTTTTCAGGCTGTTAAAACTAAAACCCTCGACAAGGCGGTTTTAGGAGGACGGGGGGATGGAGCCGCTGAAGGAGAACGTCTCCTCGCACAAATATTTCATCCTCGACGGCTTCAACAAACTCGGAGCGCTGAGGCCCGTTCTGTTCATCCCATTCTCCATCATGTTTGTTGTGTCACTGTCGGCCAACTCCCTGCTGCTGTACGTCGTCATTTCACAGAGAAGCCTCCACTCACCAATGTACATCCTCATCGCCGGCATGGCAGGTGTGGACCTGAGCCTCCCGCTGTTCTTCGTCCCCAACATGCTGCTGAGTTTCTTGTTTGACTGGAAGGGAATCTCTCTGAGCGGCTGCCTGGTTCAGATGTATTTTGTGCACTTGTTAGGGGCTTTTCAGTCAACGTTGCTGGTATGGATGGCGCTGGACCGCTACTTCGCTATCTGCACACCACTCTCCTACCATGAACACATGGCGTTACCAAGATTCCTCAAGTTTGTGATCCCACCTCTGATCAGAAATGTGTTCATGGTCGCGCTGGTTGTGAGTCTGGCAGGAAGATTACCATTCTGCTTCTCAAACGTGATAGATCACTGTTTCTGTGAGCACATGGCCTTGGTGGAGCTGGCCTGTGGAAGTACCGCTGTCAACAGTCTAGTGGGGTTGATCTCAGTGTCCCTCATCCCTGTAGCTGACTTCATCATTATTACTGCCTCCTACATAGTCATATTCAGCTCCGTGCTGAGTGCCGGCAAGGCAGGTGTCAAAGCACTCCACACCTGCGTCACTCACATTGTGGTCATGACTGTCAGCCTGACCATCATACTCGTAGCTTTCCTGTCATATCGGATCAGAAATGGTCTCCCTGCAGCCATTCGGGTTTTCTTCAGCATCATGTACTTGTTCTTTCCAAGTTGTTTTAACCCTATCATCTACGGCGTTAGAACCACAGAGATACGACAGCACATCGTAAAGACACTGACGTGTCGTCGCTTTGTCCAAACCACAAACTGAAGCCAAATATCCCGGATACGGGAGCTGCCATCTGGCGCTGGTGACGTCATTTGGAGCCAGAGTCTCGAAGTAGTGATCGAGGTCCCGCCCATACACCCGTCTGAACCAATCACAGCACACTCACAGCTGTCAATCATGAAGTCACCCCCTTTTTATAGCATCAAATAACTAATTAAAACCAAACTGATCAGAAAAATGAACATTTGAACAAGACACAAACCATCTTTGGGAACATTTTATTTGACTGAACTTTGACTTTTCAGTTTGGCCCATGTCCCATCCGCTAGTGTGGAGGGGGCGGGGCTTATGAGCTATACTGCAGCCAGCCACCAGGGGGCGATCCAGATGTTTTGGCTTCACTTTTGAGGAGCTGCCATGTCGTCCATCTTTATCTACAGTCTGTGGTCCAAACTGAATTATTCTTAAGAAACAATTTGCCTTCGTATAGTTTCTGGGAGGTAAAATGTCTCTGTTCTATGGAAGCCCTCTTTCTGCCAGGAAAAGAAAAAATAGATAAAAGTTCGGAATGACAAAAATCAAATACTCATTTGACTTTTTAATATAAAGGTACGTAGATAGTCAAAAGTATGAGATAGTAAATAGTCACGAGAGAGTAAGTCAAAGTTTTGACTTTATGAGATGAGTCAACATTATAAGATGCTGTGAGTCTATCTAAAATAGTGAGCAAAAGTTATAAGTCATACATTTGAGATTAAATCACAATGATCAAAGTCAAAGTTGTGATTCATATATTACACAAGACATAAACATATTGTATAATATTGTATAAAATAGTGTGCATGTATTAAAAACTGTATGCTAGCTTCATAATTTAGATTTAAATGAAGAAGATGAAATGATTGTGATTACTTTTGCACAATTTACTTTATATTTAAATCATTGTGCTTCCTAATAAAAGATATGTTTCCATTACATCTTAGATAAGATCATTTTATTTTCAAATATTTTGTAAAACTAACTGAAAATGATGTTTTAATATCCCTGTGGGCTAGATACTGTATTTTTATAACACATATAAGGCATGAACATGTGAATCTGTCAAATATGTCAAATACATTTTTTGTACACTTTCAGATATGTTAGAAATACAAGTGTATAAATGCTCTCACAAATATTGTTATATATGTATATCTACAAAACAAATATTTCTGCTACATATTCGCAAATATAGTTTGATATATGACAATAACAGATATTTGGTCAAAATGTCTAAATAAAGTAATTGGAAGTAAATGTAATGTAATGGACATTAGGTTGTGATACAACAGTGATTTTTTTTCTCACAACAAGATAAGTAAATAATTTGTTAAGCAGTAAAAAGAGGAAATGTGACATGAAAATATCTTGTTATAATAATAAGAATTTTTTGGATTGTGGTCGTCAGCAATACACGGACGATAATACAAACTATTATTCAGAATGATATTATTCTGAAAATTCCTAACGTGTGTTCAGAGACGGTCTGTAGATCTGAAAGGTGTCTGTAGTAACGGACATACCACAGAGAAGCAGAAGCGTGTTGATGTGTTCGTGTCCGTCACTAGATGTCAGTACGCTGCATCACACCTCCTCTGTGCTGCTCACTCACCACCATCATCAGAAGCACTTATCACCTGCTGACGACGTCTGTCTGTCTGTCTGTCTGTCTGTCTGTTACTGAAGACGTGACTGATTTAAAATGATGTCATGAGCAGCTCTCCAAAAGCATCCAGGCCCAAATGTTCCAGTTGCTGCTGGTACCTGGGCACATGAACGTCAGGGCAAAGAGATATTGATCTATGTGCCAAGGTGCGATCTGAGACTAGGAACAACAAGAGGGTCAGGGGGTGGGGGGGTGATAACTGAGACTCGCCTGGAAGTCTCCTGATGGTAGAACCAGAGATCAGCAATAGCCTACACATCAGGATCCACTGTGTGTCAAATATAGCATCACAGTAAACTACAGTTATCTCCGAGGGAGCATGAAATTATTTCACAAATGTCAACTATAAATCAGAGGGTGGGACGGGAGTCGGTTTTCACTCCTGTCCCATCCCCATCCTGGAGGAAGGACTCGCATCCCGTCTCATCCCGGTCCCGTGTTGTTTGACTGCGACCAACCAGAGCAGACAGGAGAGAATAAAAAAGAATAAACTTACATTTTTACTGTATATATAAAAACTGACCCATTGTCACGTGATCAATAATGAAATTGACTCCGATCCTGCGGGTTCTTCAAAATCAAAATCAACCAAGACAAGTGTTCTTATACCTCAGCTCTGAAATGGCTTTTCTCTTTTTGCCCCCTGAGATCAGCTGACGAAAGTGAAGCTAATGTTAGCTTTGAGCACAGCTTGCTGTATAACTTAGTTTACCATTTTTACATAATTGTTCAAATGGCCATTGCTCAGTTTGTGACATCATCGCGCATATTTTCGGCAATTAAAAAAAATATTTTAATAGAATATACTGTATGAAATTACAAAATACTATTTTGTACTTCAAGAGATCAGAAGCGACTGAACAAAAGAAAACCTGGAAGACCAAAACTGATCTGGACCTCATCGTGGTGAGTTCCTTCTAAGCTGTTGTTTTCTGTTGTAACACAAAGGAAAATACTAACATGCGTGATGGCCAACAGGTGAGCTGAGTCCAGTCGATGTGTTCATTGATTAAAACTGGAGTCCCTGAAATCTCATTACAGCTGCAGCTCTGAGTCCCACCAGTCGGACTGAAAAGACTAATTAAGCGGAGCAGATAATTAACCCCAGCATCCGTCTCAGAGGAAACTAAACTCTGCTGTTTTGACCTCGGGGCCAATTAGCTTCGAGGTTGACGACAACAAACTGCCGGCTGAGATTCCTGAAGGGGTGATTTTACAGTTTAGACCTGAGAGGAAACGTGTGATTTACTGCTTTAATACTGTAGCAAGAGGATGTTTGTGTGACTCCAGTGATGCTGTGAAAAATACACATTTCCCTTCATCATGTCACTGTCTTTGCTGACTGACAGATAAAGTTAAAGTCGGTGTAGAAGATATCAGCATGATGAACAACATGTAAGATTTGTTTTAATGAGATTATCAATATGTCATTACAACACAAGGTGGAACTTGACTTTGGTTGGGTAACAAGAATGTTTTCTGATATAACAAGATAAAGTGATAGAAAACAGTAGGGCTGCAACTAACAATCATTTTCAGTATTGATTCATTGATTAATGCTTTTTATAAAATGTTAAAATATCACAAAATAATTTCCCAAATTGACGTCTTCAAACATCTTGTTTCGTCCAAAACCCAGAGATTCTGTTTACAATTGCAGAAGAAAACCAGCAAATATTCACACTTAATAAATGATCTGAACTATGACTCTATTATTAACTGACTAATTGTTTCATCTCTAGAAAACAGAATGTGGTAGGTAGTAATAATATGAAAAACATAAGAAACTTTCATGAGGAACTTTCCCGCCTTCGACATCTCCTGGAGAAAGTAAACAGACAATAAAATGAAGATTTAAACTGTGTTTAAATAACGGGAAGATGAAGTCGGCTGGTTGATTGAACTCTGGAGGTTCTTTGGTCCGGCTGCTTGTCCCCTGACGGGATCAGGGACCTTTAAATTGGTTCAAAGTGCAATCAGAGCACCACTGCGTTTGAGATCAGTCTTCCCGTGGGACGTTTGGACTTCAGCTATAAGATGAAGCGAGAGAGGACAGAGTTGTTACTGACGACCAGCTGATGCACCACAGCAGGTAGGAAAGTTCACTTTGTCACGTAATTATTTAACAAACAAGTGATTGTAATTGTTGTTTGGTTACCGTTTTGGTAGATAGATTGGTAGCACTGTTTATTATCAGAGACAGGCCTTTATTTCTAATTTTCCTGTTTTATCAGTGTATTTCCTCATGTTTTATTAGGACTGTCTAGATAAATTCAGTATAATGTACATTTCCACAGTCAGTAACAGTCGTGTCATATTCCTTTGTTCTACTTTATTGTTCTTTTGTTCGCTCTTAAACTGCTGTCAATGAAACTTAACACTCCCTGCAAAGATGCCGGAAGGCATCTCTAACCGTCGTGATTTTAACGTGAAATATCTGCAGGAAGTTCGGTTTCACTGATGGTAGCTTTACGAAAAGTAGCTGAACGAAAGAACGACAAAGCAGAAGTGACTGAGGGAGCAAGAAAAGTGTTTATGAAAGAACAAGTGAAATACTGAATTTCAGGCCATAAATGTTTTTATTTGTGTCCATTATTTGAATACCGACTGTGTTGAATATATGTGATGTTTGCGTTACCTTTGTTAGGAATTCTGGCTTTACAGTATTTTGACAATCTACAATATATTACGGTTGTTTGTGAGCTACAAAACAAGCATCATGTTTGTGTGTGTTTTTAGAAGATACTGAGCCAGCTGTTCATATACTGCATGAATGCGTGTACACATAGAAATATAAACTGTGTGTGTATGTAAGAGTCTTATTTTTATGTATGTAACTTAATAATATATTGTTCTTTTACCTTGTTAATGCCGTTGGTGTTCTTTCCTTCTTCAGTCAGCAGAATGTTAATGTGTGAGGTTTGAGTCCTGTTCTCTCAATAACAGTTCTAATATATAAACGTATTATAAATCACAAAAACATACTTTCTCCTGTGTTTTTCAGTAACATGTGGTAACAACAGCAGCAACTATCTGCATGGCTGGATACTAGAAAAAGTAAGTGACAAAATGCATTTTGTTTGTGATTTGGGTGAAATTATACTTTCATATATCTATATCTATATCTATATATATATCTATATCTATATCTATATATATATATATATATATATAACTGATTACCTAATTAACCTTAAGTTTAAATGAAAACATGTTATTTTGAAACATGGAAAAAAGAAACTTCATTCACACGACGCTGACTGGCCTGATTCTTGGATAACTTTCTAATCATATGAAAACTCACTGACCCGAATGTCTCGGCTGAGTTGTAGCTGTAGATGGGAGTGAATGGAGAATTCATGAACTGTACACGTCATTGTTTTGCGCTGTATACAGATGCTTAGTGACAAATACGATGTTACTGAATGGGCCTCCATATAAAACTCATGATAACTCATGAAGGTAAATGTCATAACACTATTCGCACTTAATGACTCAAAGTACAGTTATCAATAGGAAAAGTCATAGCAGCCGTTTATAAAAATACACACGATTTGACACACGAACTTTCAAAGGTGTCTTTAAAAAGTTATATAAGTAATATAAACTCACAGGAAGCTGCATACTGATATATGAATGGTACATGTAGCTCATGTTGTCCTGCATACTAATTCATTGATCAAACTGATTGGCTGTTTCTGCTCAGGTGAAGCCGGTGCCATGTTGGAGGCGTCGCAGGGCAGGAACTTCTCCCATAGCACCTTCGTGCTCAGCGGTTTTCCTGAGCTGCAGAAACACCGCCGGCTGCTGGCGCTGCCGTTCTCCGCCTCCTACCTGTCGGTGCTGCTGGGGAACTCTCTGCTGGTGTACGTGATCCGCAGCGTGGAGAGTCTGCACAGCCCCATGTACCTCCTCATCTGCACACTCTGCGTAGTCGACGTCCTTGCGGTGACCGCCATCCTCCCCAACATGCTCCTCGGCCTCCTCTTCGACTGGGACGAGATCTCATTGGCCGGCTGCTTGGCTCAGATGTTCTTCACTCACTTCCTGTCCTCGTTGGAGTCAACGTTGCTGCTGGCGATGGCACTGGACCGCTACGTGGCCATCTGCCTGCCGCTGCGCTACACCAAAATCATCGACTCTTCCATGTTCGTGAAGCTGCTGCTATTCACTCTGGTCCGCAGCGGCTCCATCATGGCGGTGCTGGTTGGTTTGGCAGGTTCGCTGCGGTTCTGCGGCTCCAACACGATCCAGCACTGCTATTGTGACCACATGGCGCTGGTCAGCCTGGCGTGTGACAGTACGGAAAAAAACAATGCGGCAGGCCTCGCTGTGATCGTCTGCTTTGTGGGCGTGGACATACCGCTCATCTTCTTCTCCTACATGAAGATCCTGAGCGTCGTCTTGCGAGCAGCGGCGAGCGGCGAGGACCACTGGAAGGCGCTTCACACCTGTGGCACTCACCTGATCGTCATGATGTGTTTCTACCTGGTGGGTAGCGTCACATTCCTCTCTCACAACCTGGACATCCACATACCGACGGACGTCAACACCTTCTTGGGACTCATGTACATTCTGTTCCCAGCGACGGTCAACCCCGTCATCTACGGCGTTCGGACTAAAGAAATTCGAAACGGCTTTTTTAAGATTTTTAAACTCCGAGTGAAGACGATAATGATGGTTAAAGTTTCTCCTGACAAAGTTTTCTGCTCCAAGTAAAACAGTTAGTTTTCTTTATGATAACGTCTGATATACTGATATCTTTTAGTTTTAAATGTACGCCAACATTTGTACGGTGGCTAAATCATGTGAGTTATGTTACTGGCTGTGACCTATACCAAGGAAAAATAATTTCACTGTGATTATCACTTTAAAAACTCACATTATATTAATGACAATCAGTGTTGATGTGCATTTTGCTGAAATACTTGCAAAGCAGTCAAATATCTTCTCAACAGACGGAAGTTTTAACGTAGAAACAGAAAATGGTCCAATGTCTAAATAATTATTTAAAATATATTTAACTTCCGATGTTTCACCACAGGCTCGACTCCAAAGACTAAACCAAGACAAACTGACATTTGTCCTGGAGGTGGCGCTAGACGAAAGGTCAGGGGGTGATTCAAATCTGAAGGGCTCATCCTCTGGGGAACAGGAATGGGATCCAGAGATTTCAGGAGCTGTTAAGATATTTTAAAGACCTTCAACAACAGACGGCAGATAAACGTGGCTGTGGATATTCCTGCTGATTCTCCATTACAGTTTGTCCACCAGGGGGTGCCGCCGAGCTGATTTATACACTGTAAAATGTCCCAAACACTACAGATCTGGGTCAGAAGTCTTTAAGAACCCTGGTCAGGGGACCTTTATCAAAATATTGGTTTTGTTTGCAAAAATAATATTCAGATTGTTGAGCTCTCGAATATCAAAATCCATCAGAAAACATCTCGATGCCAAAACACACACAGGTTGCCACAAACGTCCTTTTATTAAAGATGTAGTGGAATATACAGGTTTCCTCCTGGCCCTGTCAAAATAAAAGCCAATTAAAATACTGTTGCAAGTAATAAAGATGATTTGGGTGTTTTTGATCTTTATCCTGTAATGTCGCATTACAGTGATGAAAGACACAGATTCATTCAGTCTGTAATGTAAAGAGTCTCCACACACACACACACACACACACACACACACACACACACACACACACACACAGCTGTACGTTGACTCGTTTCAGGCAGTCACTGTTTTACTTTGAATGTTCAAATTAAAAATGTGTTTTGTAAAATAAATGTTCGGTATTTACACACTGTCTCCTGATACTGTTATAACACATTCCTGCTGATCAATGTCCCAATCATCGATCAGTTTTTAAATTGATTTCTTTTCTTGGTTTGACTTTGTCTCCAAAGTAAGAATCAGCCTGCAGAGAGAAATTCAGTCCTTTCCACTGGACAAAGTTACGTTGGTGCGTTCAAGGACGCTCGCACATCAGAGACTCGAGAGTCGGCCGTGAAAGTTTTGAATTTAGTTCCTCTGAAATTTGATGAAAAGACAATTTTGGCTGCAAACTATAATTTTCTTGATGTGATAAAGAAGTCGTGGAGATTAACAGAACACTGTTTGAGCGCTGATTGGCTTTTCTCGATGCCTTACTTTGAGAAATATAAACATGTTTTTCTACAAAATCCCTTTTTTCATGAATCAAAAGTTCAAATCAAATGAATCAAAGTTGTTAAATGTTGTCCAAACACAAGAACTTAGTCAGTTTGAAATAATGATTGAAATCTGTCTGAATCTGACCAGACGTCAGCTTTCTGCACTCGACAGCTTGTGAAACCAAAATACTGACGTTGAACATGCAGCCATTTTTATAGAAACGCAGCAGCTCACTGGAAGGAAATACTGATGATCGACATGAAATGACAAACACATTTAAAATCAGGCCATCCTCTATAAAGGCTGATTATTCATGACATTAATAAATCATAGAAAGTATTGATGTATTTCATGCAGACCAGGCCACCAGTTCCCCTCCGCTGATTGGTGGCTCTCTGACGGTTCCAGGTCCTCTCGGCGGGTCGGAACGTCCTGCAGATGACTTCCTCTGGTGTTTCTTCACGCTCTGCAGCTTCGCCTACACAGTTAACAAAAGCCTCCGTCAGCCGAAGTCCGCGTTGTGGCTCGAGTGGTGAATTGTTCCAGATCAACCAAAGTTGGCAGTGTTGTTGTTTATGAAGACCCTCTGATACGACACATCGAAACTAATCTCAACACAACGTTACTCCTGTTCGGTCCCTAATGGAAACACATAGAACAAAGTGACATTAGAGGCACGCTACCAGCCGTCACCACAGCGCCACACTCGCCGGTTCAAGTCTCCGGCCGGCCAGCGAAGGAGTAGAGAGCTGCTCCGTCTGAAAACACAACTGACGTCTAGGCTGTGGTATTCTAGCTTTTTACACCCCGGCAGGACGCAGAGAGAGGACGAACATGAACGAGAACACAAACACGGCACCACCGAGTGTTTAAAGGGTGTCCAGACTGTGGTTTGACCTAAAGGTGACCTCCGTTAGCTCCACACTACAAACAGCAGCGAAACAACAACAGCAGCAGTGGTGGCGGTGACGCTCGGCGCCTTTATCTGTCGTTGAGTTTGGGTGACTCCCCAGGCTCCTCGTCCTCATCCTTGTCGTCCTTCGCCCCAATCAGCCGCTGGCGGGCGAAGTCTTCGAAGATGATGTCATCATCGCTGAGGGAAAGGAGGGAGAGGGGTGTGGAAGTTAATTCATAACAAAACTATCAAAGAAACATAAAAAAAGTCCAGATTTGAGTCGCGAGCTGAGAACAAGTCAATGAGCCTCAAGGACTCAAGTCTCTGGATCAGTCAGATGAGAAGACGGACATCAGTTTCATACGGAGGTAGACTCAAGACGAGTTTTAGCCTAGCTTAGCACAAAGACTGGAAGCAGGGGGAAACTGTTTGCGTAGCTCCGTCAAAAGAGAAAATTTCCATCTTCCAACAACGTCTGACTTATACTTAAGACCCGAGTTATTTTAGTTTGCAGTCTGGCCACTGAGGATTCTGGATTCTGATTGGCTGGAAGGTGTGGATTCACTTTTAGTAACCGGAGTTCCCTGATGTATACTTCTGATCGCAGTTCTAAATGAATGCGTCAGAATCAAACTGCAGGTAAAGATGTCAACAATGAGGAAGAGCTAATGATCACAGAGCTAGAGTTATTTGTGTAACCACTGACAACATGAGTGGATAAAACAGGATAAATAGCAGCAACCATGGAACTTGTTGGGTACAAATTACTACGACAGGAGAAGAAGACCTAACGTGGAATAAACATGGTGCTTCAGTCCAACGTCGAGCTGTAAACCTTCTTTATATAAAATAATGAGTCAATGGGGAATTATTGCTCCAGTTTCCAGTCAACGTGTCTCTCAGCCCAGTCTACTTCACAACACAGAGGGACTCTGGCTTCTTGCTTCTCACCTCTTTGTCTTTACATGTTTCTAGTGTGAACAACAATAAGTATCTAAAACTATGAGACGTGTGCGGTTTTACATTTTGCTGTAATGGACTTTGAACAGAAACTCAAATGCATTCTTAATCTCTTCTCTGTGAGTGTGAAGTAAGCAGCAGTGAAATGCAGAGTTGCTGTTTGTTGCTTTCTGAGGCTCTGCTGATGGCAGGATGAGTTTCCAGTGTACAGCCCACTTCCTGCAGCTCGCACAGCAGCGCGCATTAAGACGCATTAAGGCTGAGACTCCGGAGACAAGTCCATCACAGTTAATGCTGCAGCAGGCGGAGAGGAAAACCCTCTCTGCTGTCAGGGTTATTGACGAGGCCGTAAACCAGAGCAGAGGAGAGCCTGCAGCTGGATGAGCCGATGAGGAGGGAGAGACAGGAAGGAAGACAGACAGACAGACAGACAGACAGGAGAGACGGCTGCTTACTTTGTGTCAAACTCGATCAGGTTTGTGTCGATTGGAGCTTCATCTGCAGCTGCAGCAGAGAGACAGAGAGGTTAGCATCACTGAGACGTTCAAAGACGTGTTTTTAGTGTTTCACATGACGGCTGATTCTTTTCCAAACCGTCCATCACTTTTCAGATCGATTTCTCTTTTTTTCCAGGCAGCGATTGGTTTCACTTCATGAAAACAGACTTGCACATACACAATCCATCCCATAATTTCACCCAGACAGGACGCTGATGTCTGTCTGTCTACAGTACAGGCCCAGCCAACAGCAGAATATTAACATCTGGAGTATCAAATATTAATATTCAACACCCCAAATACTGTTTGGGATGCATTTACATCTGAGCAGAGAAAACATCTCACACCTGTTTCCATCGTCACTGCGTTTCATTTGAGTCATTTTATCAATAAGATTGAATTCATTCAGTCGTCTCCACTGTAAACACTATGGAAACATCTTCACTTGATGTCACTTGTAAACCTTAGTTGAACTTTGACCTTCCTGAGTCAGACATGTTGGAAACACGACTCACCATCTCTGTAGAAGGATTCTTCGAACGGCTTCGGGTGCATTAACGTGAACGGCAGCTCGACGGAGACGTCACTGAAAATCAGATGATAAAAACACCAACAATCCACAGCAGGCTTATTAAAGACAGGTATTTGTGAGACTGTGAGCAGTGAGACGTTCAGGTGACCTTTGTAAATCTCAGTGTGTGCTGTGTATCAGTGTGTTCATCTGCGTGAAAGGTTACCTCGCTGCCAGATCTCCCAGGAGCCTGAAATCAATAAACATTTAACACCTTCAGCATCACAGCAGCAGCACAGCGGTTCCACTCATTTCTATTGATCAGGTCATTAAGTCCCATACTGAGCTGTCAAAGGCCAACTCCTGTCTCTGTTCACCCCGTTAATGCTGTCTGGCTTTACCTGCATGAATCACGCAGATTAATCTCCAAACAGCAAAAACAGAAACTACGAGACGAGAAGCGTCTCATTGGGATGGAAACTCAAACGGCTGTTCTCTTCTTTACTTCATCATATTTAGACACACGTAGTATGTTTCCTCTGCAGACACCACCTGCAGTGTTGCACAGCAGCAGGGATGAACTGAAACTACAGGTTCACACTGAAACTGAGCTTTAAAGTCAAACTGAAACGTACCTTCGTGTCACTTTTTCTGTAAGAAAATAGAAACTAATGACACTAGAGATAAAACTGAACTAAACCTCACTAGTGTCCCAGCTGAGTCACTGGAGAAACGTTTAGTTTCTTTGAGAGAGGAGAGATATACTGTGACTTCAGTCGGACTTTAAAGCTCATTAAAGCTGATAATGATGTAGAGTGCACTGACCCGCCTCGGGACACGACCAGCTTCACTTTGACTTTGTAGGACACGATGATGCCGAGGATCTCCTTATTGGCTCCTTCTCTTAACCTGCTCAAGACAGGAAACATTCAGTCAGACCAATCAGCAGCCAGTCCAGATAAAACTCCCCACCTTCTCTCTACAAATACAAACAAGTTCAGCTCTCAGCAGATCCCTGAGCTTCCTCTCATCTCAGTCTGACAGCAGAATCTTACATGTTCCAGCAAGCTGGGTTTACTCTAGTCCAGTTCCACGACAGGAACAGTGTTCATCATGAAGTAATCACATTGTAGGAGCAACTTTTAAGTCTCTCCTCTCCATACTGGCTGTAAAGCAACACCAACGTAGAGCGACTATGCCCAATCCACAACCAAGTGGGAAGCTTCGTCCCACATGCGACTAACGGGATGTATCCCTCCGCTGCTGCTCTGTAAGGAGGCACTAAGAAGGAATCTAGTCCTGAAAATACTTAAAGATACTCAGACTGATGTATGATGAAATGATTGCACTGAACGAGGCTCTTAATGGATCGTTCAGGAGGAACGATCACACAGGACTTTTTTCAACATGTTGAAATCATTTAAATAATAATTACACAAACATGTTGGCATAAACAACAAGCAACAAAACAATACAATTTAGCAGAAATAAATGCCCCTAAAATATCTCCAGATCTTCCTGAACTTCAGACATCCAGTTCTGACATTAAGCGCCACTTTTCCCCCCCAAGTATGACGTCAGAATTTCCCACCCTCCTACAGGCCTGGAAGGCATCATGAGAGCTGGTGGACTCACAGTGTGCTGGAGGCCAGGTTGGTGTCCTCGTGCTTCAGCTTTCCGTCCAGAGCGAGGCCTCGTTTCTCTCGGTTGTTGGCCAGAAAGGGAGTGAGAGTGAAAACTTTGCAGAAAGTCGAACTGGGAGCAACGACATCACTGAAAACAGAAAAATATCTTTATGGAAACTTTTTCAACTCAGCATCTGGCTTGATTCACTTCAAACAATTCAAATAGGGTTACAATTTGACATTTTTTAGCACTTTATGGATTTCTCATTGATGTTAAAGAAGTCCTTAAACAGTCATGTCCTGAAGAAGTCATGTAGAGACGTCCTCGCTAAACTCAATCTGCTGAGGAAAATCACGATACAGTCGAAAGCTCCAGAGCAGCTACTGAATGTGGTGTCTGTTACTAACTCAACTGCTTCCCTTCTCTCCTATTTCTATCTATCCTTCTGCTGCTCTCCCTCTTCTTTCTCGCTTTCCTTCTATTGCTTTCTCCGAGTATTTTCTGCCTCCGGAGCTGCGGAGTCTCGACCTGTGGTTGCAGAGCTGCAGGGTATGGACCGGTAGTTGCGGTGCTATGGAATCTGGATCGGTGGTTGCGGAGCTACAGCGTCTGGATCTGGGGTTGCAGAGCTACAGAGTCGTGATCTGGGGTTGCGGAGCTGCGATCTGTGGTTGCGGAGCCTGGATCTGTGATGCGGGCCATCTGCTGCCCCCGTGCTGCTGCTCGGCAGTTGCTGCTGTTGTTGCTGTCTATGGACTTATTATTAGTATTACTACTATCACATTGCTATTACTTTTATTTGTATTAACATTAATACTATTTCCACTACTGCT
>LKNJ01005541.1:26627-49485 GCA_002120245.1 Maccullochella peelii
CTCTCTCTCAACCCAACCGGTCGAGGCAGATGACCGCCCACCCAGAGCCTGGTTCTGCTGGAGGTTTCTTCCTGTTAAAAGGGAGTTTTTCCTTGCCACTGTTGCTTGTGCTGCTCTTGGTGGGAATTGTTGGGTCTCTGTACACATAAGGAGTCGGTCTAGACCTGCTCTTTATGACAAAGTGCCCTGAGATAACTTTGTTATGATATGGCGCTATATAAATAAAACTGAATTGGTGAGAACGTTTGTCAGCTGCTGCTTCCAAAGTCAAGACTGAGCTTCTTTAAATCATCAGTGTGTTGTTTGTTCTGTACGACACACTGAATCAAGTTTCTGAAGTGAAACTCACTCTGAGTCCTCGGTGGCCACTGGACATTTGTACTGAGCCGTGTTGAACAGGCAGATGTCTGCGTACTGCCGCACTGCGGAAACACAAGTCAGTCATCAATTACACAAGTGACACACAGAGAGAGAGGGAGCACAGGTGCTCTGACGTACCTGAGATCTTCATCTTCTTCACGGTCTTGTTGGTGTTGTTGGTGACGTGAACGTTGACGCTGATTGGTTCCCCGTGATAGTAGATCTGAGAGACACCAGGCAGACCAGAGAGGTCAGAAACTTATCTCAAGATCACAACTTAATGACCTTTACCAGTGGTGGAACGTAACTAAGTTACTTTCTACTTCTACTCCTCTACGTCTCAGAGGGAAGTATTGTAGCTCTGAATGTCCCAAGATCCTGATTCAAGGGACGTGGTCTTCTTAAAGTATAACTGAAAGATTCTGACTTCTGTTAGCAAGAGATGCTCATCAGTCATTACTCTGAAACAACCCTCGCAGAGCGTACAGACAGACACCAGCCTGCCATCCATATTTCATTTTATAGTTTGGCCTCCTCACAGAATAAATGATGGATGCAGCTTTTAAAACTTAAAGAGAAAAACCTGCTAACAGCTTTGACTCTGCTCTTGATTTTGTGACGACACTGATATACGGATATTTTCTGTTTTAAACAGCTCGTTGTCGCACTTTGACCACTGAACATCGTGGTCACCTGCATCAACATATCCTTCCTCTTCCTATCTCTTCCTCCTGTGAACCACTTTGAATCTTCTGCTTTGAAAAGTGTGTATGTAGCACTCAGGTGTTACCTCTTTGTCCAGAGAGGCCTCCAGGTGCAGAGGTTTGTCCGACATCAGGAACTGTCGGGTGGTTTCTGCTGTCGGCTGGGGACCCGGTTTCTCTGGAGCGTACTGCACCTTCCGGATCACCAGACGCACAGAGTTCCTGCAACAACAGCACTGATGCTACTACAAAGTGTGGATTATGTGAGCAGCAGGAAGCTGCTAATGCACGGCTGATTTCACTTTCATTCATAATTCATCTCTTTATTCTGTTAGAGGGCCGAACTGCAGCGGACTCACTTTTACCTTTTGTGGATCTTTTCTTCAACATTTTCTGCACAGAAAGCTTTCACCTCAAAGTCGACTCCGCAGGCCTGAAAACACACAACAGTAAGGAAATCATTTCTCACGGTTGATTTCTATGAATACTTTGTCAGCTAAGATGAAGGAAGGATGAATGAGGTGCCCAGGAGGAAGGCATTCAACCCCCAGAGCAGCTGCACACTGTGGAGCTGAACATGAGAAGGATCTCAGAGGGAAATCTGAGCATCTTTACCTTCCCAGTGTCCTCTGGGCCCGGCTGCAGGGTGACGGAGCATGGCAGGTTCAGAGGAATCTGAAAACACATTATATAGATATAAAAATATCTAGAAGAGGTTTGTGACACCAAGGAATATATTTCTTTTAGACTCGTTTCATTATGTTTTTATCAGTAGATACCAGCTGATAACAGTCACACTGTGTCTCCTCCTTCCTTTCTCATCTCTTTTACTTAGGTAACAGATCTGAGTACTTCTTCCACCACTGCCTGTTGGAAACACCCAGACCTGGGTCTCTTTTGGCTGGGGCAGGTGAACATTTAGACCTGGTTCCTGCAGAGTTCTGAATTCTTGGAAAAATTCCTGTTGTGGAAAAGGGCTCTTTGTCTCTGGGCTGAGAGGAAGAACCCCATCAGGAAGTACGGAAGCTCGTTATCTTGAGATAATGACACATTTAAGTCCTGATCAACATTAAACTACGACTGCTATCTACAAATAACCTGATCAATCAATACCAATCTCAGATAATAAATTCATGAACTTGAAATAATGAACCTCAAACATGATCACATCACAGCTTACGCCCAGTAACAGTACATTTGCTCGCTGTGCTGACAGTGAAGGATCAGCTCTGTGACATTCAACCATCCAAACTTCATTATTTTGTCCAGTTCTTGCAATAAATAAACATTTAAAATAAAAGAAAGAAATGTCACATAAGAAGTACGTTTGTAACTTTGATCAGTCACCACCCTTTTCTTCATTCATAACCCTAACCCTAACCCCATCAAACATACCAGTTCAGAATCAACCTAAAAAAAAACAACAGTTACCTTACAGGTATTTAAACCCTTTGAGGGGCCTTTTCCCCTGACACCGTCTTCTCAGTCGAGGTATGATCCCAACAAGCTCCGCCAGTTAAAATCTCAAAAACCTTTTCCATCCTTCTACCTGAGAGCTGAAACTGACTGTTTCATTTATGAATGTCATTTAGAGGAACTACTGCCTGACAGGATGAATTCAGGGCAACAAGTCCCTCATGAGGGTTAATCATGTGGGACAGGTCTAAAAAGATGATTCATTAATAAACGAGCAGATGAATACGTCTCTGCAGGCTCGGTACCTCGAAAGTGAACGGGTGGGCGTGTTCTCCCAGTTTTTTAATCAGGCGTTCCTGAAGACGAGTCAGACTCTTCTTCTCTTCGGGCAGCGGAGGAAACGCCTGGACATTCGCCACAAACAGGTCTTTACGAAACGTCAATCCGAGGACGTCCAAATCCTCCCGACCATAACGGAATGCACAGGTCAGAGTCACAAACACTGATGGGAACAAAAAAAACACAAAATCACATCCTGATCTATAAACAATAACTTCTAGAAATATTTTGATGGAGCTAGGCTAGCAGTATCCCCCCATTTCCAGTCTTTGTGCTGAGCTAGGCTAAACACATCCTGGACACACAGAAGACAAGAGGATTTACTAAATGTGAAAACATTCCTTTAAATCTATAAAAAGTTTAATAGAAAGAACAGAGGCTCCAGGACGCTTCCCTGAGGGACTCCACAACTTACTGAAGACGGAGAACAAGAGGATTCTTTAAAAGGATTAAATGTTGGACTGCTCCTGTGTTTTTTGGATAATGTGACCTAACGGAACACATAAATGGAGACAATAATTGGACCAAGTACAGAACCTTGATGGACCCCACAGGAGACCGAGGATGAAGAGGAAAACTGGGATCTAGCTACCATCGACGACACAAAATATAGAGGTCATGCCAGTTTTAGCAACCTGCAAGGAGTTTACTGTCTACAGGTTTTTAAAAGGCTGATTCCAGCATTTCACAACTTAAATCTGCCTACTTTTGGGCAAACAAAAGTTGCCAGTTGAAGGATCTATTGAATAAATAAAGAAAAACAGTTTAAGGCAGAATCTGCACCCATGTTGTTTAATCTGTGAAGGAGAATTAAGTGGTTTACTGTGTTAAAAGCTGCATTTAGAGATGAAAGCCATCTGTTTGGGGGGGGTGTCACATTTCTCACCTTTCCTCTCCTTCAGGTACTCTGGGTCGATCAGGACGACACCGTCTGCAGGAAGAAAAGTCGGATAGTCAACAAACAGCCAGCGGACGGCTGAGTTTTACTTTCAAGTGAACTGAAATCAGCTGGTATCAAAGACCGGCCAATAGCAGAAGGACACCGCAGTTCAGTTTAAACTAAACACATTAATATTAGTAAAACTGATCTCACCGACGGGCTCCACCAGGTCCACGTGGTCCACAAAGTCTCTCTTCCCCAGATAGACGGTGAGCTGAGGGACGAACACAGCTGTTAGTGCAGCAGACAGCCAATCAGAATCAGCTGTCGGGACACCAGGCAGCCAATCAGAATCAACTGCAGACTGAAAACTCACCTGTTCAGATGGACCTTGGCCCATAAACAAAACTCTTATTGTCTCTAAATGCAGCACCTGAAGCGGTTCATCAGACCTGATGCAGGTGATGTGTTTGAATGATTCTTGTAATGTTTGGTTTGTATCCAAATGGCTGAAGTGTGCTTATTGTAAGAGGCATTGGAGAAAAGCAAAAGCTAGATAAAGCTAATGTAACGTAATTGTCGGGACACCAGACAGCCAATCAGAATCAACCATTGGGACACCAGACAGCCAGTCTGTGTTCAGAAACCAGCTGTTCACATGCTGAAGTTCCCCTTCAGGTTTGTGAGCAGGTTGAACATGAAGAAGAAGAAGAAGAAGAGGACTCACCTTTCCATTGGGACTGGCTTTCTTAAACACTCTGAAAATAAACAAAGAGAAGCAGGTGAGTGAATCTGGTCCAGGACCTGTTTTGTCCTCAGAGTTCAGTGTGAAATATCTCCACGTGTTTCCTGCTGCTGGACACTCAAGGTTTTAACTCAAATTCGACCGTTTCATTGCTTCATCATAAAGATTTAATGTTTACTCCTGCACAAACTGTACAGATACATTTTTATTTTTATTGTTGCTTTTAGATTGTCGTGTGGCCAGGAAACATCCTTATTTCTGATTGGCTGGTAGGTTTGAGGTAAAGCTAATGGAGCTGCAGTGGCTGATTCATTAGATTAATTGAGACCACAATGCTATGTTTTTCAGTTGTCTTCAGGAAACCTCGGATCAGTTATTGTTGGAACTTTCAAAAATGTCCATATTTTCCCCAAAATATCCTTTTTCTTATTTTCCACAAATGTCCACTTTTTAAAAAATTTTGTGAAGTCCTCACAAACACAGAGAACCCAACATGGCTCAGCTTTTCTCTGAGGGGAGTCCTGCTGTCATCATCATCCTCCTCCTCCTCCTCATCCTCATCATCAGCAGCTTCCTGTCTCTTAATGTTGTCATAAATTAGCTCCAGAGGCTACATTAGCTTTCAGCCTCCTCCTGAATGGACTTCATCAATCAGCGGCATCAGAACGCCGTTTTACAGGAAACCGCCGGGGCCCCTGGGAGCCCGCTCAGCAGGCGATTATCTGCTCGCCATCATCTCTGCAATTAGTCCAATTAAATCTGAACACGGAGCGGCTCTGCAATCTCAAATCACAGATCAATCCTCAGCATCAGCTGTGGCTGTTACAGCAGACAGAATGTGCAACTCAACGCTTTCATCAATCACAAACGTTTATCTCAGGAACGAAACATCTGAAGACGTCACCTTTGTTTTCTGACATTTTAGAGACGAAACAATGAATCGATTCGTTTATAAAATAACTGATCATTTAAAACGTTAGTTGCTCTACAACACATAGTAAGAAAAAAAAAGTTAAATCTTTTAGAAAAAAATATTCAGTAGTTAATAGAGTTAGTATTTAGCAAATTATTCTTATTTTATTTATTTATCATTTTAATAGAAATTAATTATGTCGTTTTTATTTTAAAAATATCTATATATTGATTATATTTAAACACATGAAAAGTCTATCAATAAATAAATATAAAAGTAAACTCTCCAGACGCCATAAAGATTCAATTAAAACACAATAAAGTAATTAAGATGATAAATGAAATGAATTCTTATACATTTGATTCATCCACTAAACCTGAAGACTGTTGGTTCAGAAATAAGACATGAAGCACAGAGCTGTAGAGTATATATACAGTATATATACGGTAGTATACATACCGTATATACAACTGTATATATACTGTAGTATATACCGGTATATATACAGTATATACATTATATACAGTATATACTACCGTATATACTGTATATACGGTATAAACACTGTGTATATACTGTAGTATATACTGGTATATATACAGTAGTATATACAGTATATATACAGTATATATAGACTGGTATATATACTGTATATATACAGTATATATAGACTGGTATATATACTGTATATATACTGTATATATATGTGTATATACTGTAGTATATACCGGTATATATACTACTGTATATACAGTATATACAGTATATACAGTAGTATATACAGTATATATACCGTATATATACGGTAGTATATACGGTATATATACCATATATACCGTATATATACGGTAGTATATACGGTATATATACCATATATACAACTGTATATATACTGTATATACACAACTGTATATACTGTAGTATATACCGGTATATATACAGTATATACATTATATACAGTATATACGGTAGTATATACAGTATATACAGTATATACGGTAGTATATACAGTATATACGGTATAAACACTGTGTATATACTGTAGTATATACCGGTATATATACAGTAGTATATACAACTGTATATACTGTAGTATATACCGGTATATATACAGCATATATATTATATAAAGTATATACGGTAGTATATACGGTAGTATATACTGTATATACAACTGTATATATACTGTATATACAGTACATATACTGTATATACAGACAGGGAGAGACAAGAGACAGGGAGAGAGACAGGGACAGGAAGAGACAGGGAGAGACAAAAGACAGGGAGAGAGACAGGGAGAGAGACAGGGAGAGACAGAGGAGAGACAGGGGAGAGACAGGGGAGAGACAAGAGACAGGGAGAGACAAGAGACAGGGAGAGACAAGAGACAGGGAGAGAGACAGGGACAGGGGGGAGACAGGGAGAGACACAAGGAGAAACAGGGGAGAGACGGGGACAGGGAGAGACAGGGGAGAGACAGGGGAGAGGGAGAGAGACAGGGACAGGAAGAGTCAGGGAGAGAGACAGGGACAGGGAGAGACAGGAAGAGTCAGGGAGAGAGACAGGGACAGGAAGAGACAGGGAGAGACAAGAGACAGGGAGAGAGACAGGGACAGGAAGAGACAGGGAGAGACAAGAGACAGGGAGAGAGACAGGGACAGGAAGAGACAGAGAGAGACAGGGACAGGAAGAGACGGGGAGAGACAGGGACAGGGGAGAGAAAGGGAGAAACAGGGGAGAGACAGGGAGAGACAGGGAGAGACAGGGACAGGAAGAGACAGGGAGAGACAAGAGACAGAGAGAGAGACAGGGACAGGAAGAGACAGGGAGAGACAGGGACAGGGAGAGAGACAAGGACAGGAAGAGACAGGGAGAGACAAGAGACAGGGAGAGAGACAGGGACAGGAAGAGACAGGGAGAGACAAGAGACAGGGAGAGACAGGGAGAGAGACAGGGAGAGAGACAGGGAGAGACAGGGAGAGAGACAGGAACAGAGAGACAGGAACAGAGAGACAGGGAGAGACAAGAGACAGGGAGAGACAGGGAGAGAGACAGGAACAGAGAGACAGGAACAGAGAGACAGGAAGAGACAGGGAGAGACAGGGAGAGAGACAGGGAGAGAGACAGGGAGAGACAGGAACAGAGAGACAGGGAGAGACAGGGAGAGACAGGAACAGAGAGACAGGGAGAGAGACAGGGAGAGACAGGGAGAGACAGGAACAGAGAGACAGGAAGAGACAGGGAGAGACAGAAACAGAGAGACAGGGAGAGACAGGGAGAGACAGGAACAGAGAGACAGGGAGAGACAGGGAGAGACAGAAACAGAGAGACAGGGAGAGAGACAGGGAGAGACAGGAACAGAGAGACAGGAAGAGACAGGGAGAGAGACAGGGGGAGACATGGAGAGAGACAGGGAGAGACAAGAGACAGGGAGAGAGAAGAGACAGGGGGAGAGACAGGAACAGAGAGACAGGAACAGAGAGACAGGGAGACAGACAGGGAGAGACAACGGGACAACGCTGTAAACCCATTAAAGGTTCACTGAGACAGAACAGCAGCTGAATATTCAGAGGAAAGAACAGAACAGATGTGATTAGCTCAGTAACTCAGAGATCTATCACGCTGTTCAGAGCAGAGTTACACAGACACAAACGTGCATTTTCACTTCAGTTCAGAGGTTTAAAGAGATTCTCCTCACAAAATGTCCTGAAGACGAGGAGCAGCTGAAGCATCTGTTCGTCTGCAGTCTTCACAAAGCTACGACTGAAAACACAAACTACAACTAAACGTTGTTCAATCAACAAACAACAACTGAACAATAAAATGGACAAAAGAACTGATTAAAGTCTAATTCAACAGGTTTACGGACTAAATTCATCTGAAGTCCACAGCTGAGACATTTAAGCTAAGCTAACGAAATGTAACATTAGCGTTACTTTCAGGTGGACAGTCAAACATCTGCATCTTCCTCCAGATGTTGTCCCACGTTAGCTTAGTGAACAGTTTCAGTGAATCAGCTGCTGAACGACACAGCCAGCTGTGCTAATGCTAATGCTAACGCTAGATGACAAAGATGGCGACAGCTGTAACCATGGTAACGTCTCCCTCTCAGCAGCAGGCGTAAACAGCGTGAACAGGACTCAGTCACAAGAAACATGCGTTAAATATGAGCTCATGTATAACTATTATTATTATTATTATTATTATTAATAAAGAAAATGAAGCTGTAATTAGTGACCGTAATATCTGCTGTCACACATGAACCGTCAGGACTGAACAGCTGCAGACAGCCGACCCGTCACATCTGATTTTACTTGTTAAGAGTTGCAGCAACACCAGAAATTTAAATGATAACTGATAAATGCTCATAATTCTGACTTAATATAAACTGATCCTTCTCTGGGTTTCTTTTTCTTGATTTTATTACTTTATATTCGGTATTTTGAACCCTTTGTCTCCTCATTCTTGTGTATTTTATTCTTTGTACAGCACAGAAAGCTCACATCAGCTGAATATTAATGTCCCGCCTCGTGGAAACTGTACTCTGAATGTAAAGTCAAGAAACTCGTCCAACATGTCTTCTGTCAGTAAATGAAGTGTTTGTGAAGAGCGTCTCAGTTCATCTGATCGATCAGGACGCTCTGACAGAGGCAGCACTAACTGACTGATCAATAGCTGACTGTTGTGTCAGCTCGCCGCCTGAAGACTCCCTCGGTACTCAAACACAGCAGAGACTCACGCTGACACCTGAACGCCACAACATCAGCCACAACAGGAGCCGTCGTGATGTAACCTGACGTCTGCTTCCTGTGAGGCTCGCAGCTCTCAGGACGCCAACCTCAGATTTACATCAAAGATTTCTTTTTACAATCTGTCCGACATACGACACCCTCCGTCCAACGTGTCCAACGTCCTCAGAGACTGACAGTCTGCAGCTAAATGCTAACACCAGCATGCTAACCTTTTTAGCAGGTGTAATGTTCACCATGTTCATCTTACTTTAGTGTGTTAGCATGCTAACATCAGCTAGTTAGCAGTAAACACAGAGCGCAGCAGAGGCTGATGGGAATGTCTGTAGTTCTGCAGGTATTTGGACACATTAACATGTCGACCTGATGGTGGTGCTAGAGGAAAAGTTATTACGGTTCATCCTGAGGGGAACATGAACGATGATCACAGAATCACTTTGAACTTGAGAAACAGCTGGAACTGACTCCACTGGTTACGATGCGTTCAGGACCCGCTGCAGGATCACGAACAAAGACGACTCATAAATCCCCGAGCTGCCGATCACACTGCGAGTTTTTAACAGCGAGGCGATTTAAAAATGAGACACAAAAAAATGATGAAATTAGAGTGAGAGAACCTAAAATATAATATAATAATAACCTAACGTTAAATAAATATATTGTACATTACAGAGAGCTGGACCCACGAGTACAATATAATATTATTAAATACAATCAATTAAAGGCAGTAAAACAGTTTAAATGTAGAAACGTCTCATTATTTTGTTTTGTTCTTTGGGATTATAGATTCACTCTCTGCATCTTTGGTTGGTTTGTTTTCAGGAGTTTTCTGACTTCATCGGATAAAAAAGAGAAACAACGAGAGATTAAACTCGAACGCGTCGGCACGAACATCCGTCTTCACTGGGTTTTTGACATTTTTACGTTTTGTTGATTAAACTTTGCTGCAGAGAAAGTATTTGATTTGATTTTTATCATTCAAACAGAAAAATGTTTTGCATGTTTTAGTAAAAACCTGATTTCACCTTTTTTCTTTTTCTTGGTTTCTTCCCCCCCGAGCATTTTAATTACTTTCATTTCTCTTTCAGTGTGTATGTGACGTTTCTGTCTTTGTGAAATGGGAAAAGTCTATAAAGAAAAAAAGAAAAGTGGAGTTTGATCTTCTTCACTTCTCTGATGACAAACTCAACACGAAGTCATTAAAAACGCAGAGAACGAGGAAAGTTTACCCGGAGATCCAAACACATAAAGGTGCTGATATATCAGATCTACTTCCTGTCTGTCCTGAAGAGGAGTCCCTCCTCTGTTGATCTTCCTCACGTTTCTCACATTTATTTCTGTTAAAGTTTCTGAATCCGACTGTTTCAGTAATCTGTGATTTGCTGACGCTGATACAGAAGAGGTTTGTATGAATGTCTGAGTAAGTGAAGTTTTGCAGGAGGTTTGGTGTGAGTCTGGATCTCTGAGCTGCTCTGTATGTCTGACAGATACACTGAACTCATTAATATTCTCCCGACACGACGCTCGGATCGCTCAGCCTGCACACAGAAACACACTCAGCACTCACATTCAACCACAGAGAGCAGAAATATCAACCTTCTGTGGGCTGAATCAGGTTCTGCGAGGAACCACAACTGTTATCAGACATACGGTTCGCACAGATTTCTGTTAAAAACACTTCGTTCTGCAGGTCTTTCTTTAGCAACGTCGGGTCAAACTGGGCTGTGAAAGTCCTGCGAAAAGACGACTTAAGAAAAGGAAAGAAAAGCGAATGAGGCGCCATCTTTGACGCTCTCCCTAACACATTCTTACATTCCCTCCACAGACGGACTCTTCCTGCTTCCTGCTCCTCACACAACACGATGTTCAGCTAAAAGTCTGTCCGGAGCCCGGGATCAATAACTCGTGCACAGATTACTCATCTGTGCTGTGGATTTAATATCATGTCATACATTTCTCCACCTGTAGAGGGCAGCCTGCAGCGCTGTGCCAGTTTTTACTCTGAAACAGTCCGTTATCCGGTAAAACACCTTTAAGGGATCTCAAAGAAAACACAAGACGTCGTGTTAAACAGCCCAAACACTGAGAGTGAGGACGGGACTGCAGGCGGGAACAACTTTATTTTTCTCCTTAAACCTGCTAGCCAGGCTAACCAAGTGTTTCAGTGTCTAAAGCTAACAGCTGATACTGAACTGCACTCGCTGCTGCAAACGTCCATCCAGCTCGACCTCTGACCTACAGCTTACATGTGTGGTTAAAAGAAACATAATCCAGACAGACATGATGTGTTCAGTCTGGTAGAAACTTCTAGGAGACGCGGCTGCGATTTCCTGCTTGATGAGTTCAGTTTCAGGCAGCAGAATGAAAAGAATTTCACGTTTCTGTAATAAGAAATCAAATAAACAGTCGAGCGGTCAGATTTATGTGTACAATGTTTTGCATTCATGTTGAATGCACCATGACGAACGCAAACATCTGAAATATTTAAAAACTACAAGAAAAAATTCACAACAAATAGGCGGCCATGTTGGAGTTTCAGGTCTTCTTCTACACTTTACTGCGCTGACAGTGAACCACATGATCACACCGTCACGTTTCCTGTCTCTCTGCTGGACTCGCTCTGTGGACCGTCTCCAGGTCTCACAGTGAGGACGCTCAGTGTTTTCTAAGACACGAAGACATGAAATGAGTCTCTGTGTTTCCTGTCTGTACTGTCAAAATAAAGGCTGAAATGTTAAAAAGGCGTCAGTGTGCTGCTCTCACAGACGTCACTGCTGGAGGTTCTGACAGAACGTTACGTAATGTTACAGCACAGAGTGGTTCTCCCACAGAACACACACACACACACACCTCCTCTGTATCTGCATTTAAAGGTTCTCTGAGGAACCAACAGCAGCAGAACAACGTGAAGGAACCACACACACACACACACACACACACACACACACACACACACACACACACATAAAATCTTACCTGGTTCCTTTATCCACCATCCTGACGACAGACGAGCCGACAGCAACCGGACGGAGAGATGATGAGAGGAGGATGGAGGGATGCCGTCACCGTGGAAACTGAGGGGAGGATCTCTCTCGCTCTCTCTCTGCCTGTCTCTACCTCTCTCTCTGCCTGTCTCTCTCTCTGCCTGTCTCTATCTCTCTATCTCTCTCTGCCTGTCTCTATCTCTCTCTGCCTGTCTCTCTCTCTCTGCCTGTCTGTCTCTCAGGAAGTCGTCGTCATGCCGTCAGATTCTCCTCAGCAGGAGGAAAAACCTCCATCTGAACAAACAACTGAAAGCACCACTCTGCTCCTCCTCCTCCTCTTTAACTCCCCCTCCCTCACTGCCCTCTCTCTCTCTGCCCCCCCCATTCCTGTCAGACTCATTAGCAGTAAAATGTGTTAAAACATAAAAACAGCCAGAGGACAGATTTTATTTCAGTCTGTGACATTACCACCACAGCTGGACTCTGACCTCTGTCACCTGTCCGTCCGTCCTTCACTAAATACATAAAGATTATAAATGATAAATGAATATATAAATATTCTCTCAGAATCTGGCTCTAAACTTCAGAAATGCTCCAGGACCTTCTGTTCGGAGTCCGATCTACAGAAACAGCAATTAAACAACGTTTTAGATTTACCTGTCCAGCTGCTGAACCAATCAGAACAGGCCGAGTCAATACGACATTGTAACTGTTCGTCCTTCTCCAGACGAGACAGAGAGAGCAGGAACACCTGTCCTGATGGTGACGCTGCAGCAAGGGTCCAAACTGTGGGACATTTTATTTTGAAAAGCTCTTTAAAGTGTCTCTGTCTGGAAGTGGGACCGGACTGCTGGTCTGGATTCTGATCATATAGATGATTATTTCTGCAGTCGTTATTCATCAATATTGTGATCAGTTTCTAAGGGTCGTTCAGGTCGGAGGCAGCAGCTGCTTCCTGTTTCCTCATTAATGTGTGAAACAGCCGGCAGCTTCGTATTTTTAAAATGTGACGACGAGACGACAGGATGACGGCCGGAGGCCAGAAACCAGTTTATTAGAGATGAAACATGTTTCAGTGTTACATGAAGTCAGAGGAACATCGGAGAACGTTCTATAATCTGTCATCAATGCTTTATTACACACGGTCATTGACATTTTCATTGTTTATTAATGTATCTGTCAGTAGCTCTTCCTGTCAATTATCTGTAACAGCTGTTTGACAGATGTTATCAGAGTTAATAAAATCACACGATGCTGTCGTTGATAAACGCATTAACAAACACTTGAATATGTCCTTCCATCCCATAATGTTCACTGGACAGCTTTAACATGTCTGTATGCAAAGAGCCTGCGTTGTGCCGTCCTCAGTTTGGGCTGACAGGCTGATCTGACAGCAGCAGGTAGAAAATAAACCTGATCCTGAATCAGTTTGTCTCTGAGCTCTGGCCTGGTGAGCAGACCAAATATTCCTTTTTAAAATCCCCTGAAAGTCACAAACAACGAGATCAATGAGCAAAGACGAGTGAAATAATCAAATAAACCAAATAAATAAAAACACAGAAACACGATGCAACCGAAAAAATCACAAACAAACAGAAGCTTAAAAACGTGTTTCCTGTTCAGCAGCAGGAGCCCGTGATCATCACATCATCTCCTGGAGGAGATCAATAAATCCAGTTTCAGCTGTGAGTCTACAAGATCTGAATCCACCTGAGCTTCATCCAGACCAGCTCGGACCAGCTCGGACCAGCATGGCATTCTGGACTAGAGTCAGTTCATCACATTGAAATCAGGAAAACGTAAATCGGTGCCGAGTGTTTGATCAGAGTTCAGCTTGAAGAAGGCGTGAACTCTCGCTGCCTCGCCGCTGACCGAGCTGAGCTCTGATTGGACGGAGAGCCAGAGAGTCCACAAAGGAGGAAGCTCTCGTAGCTTATCAGCTGTTTTATACCCGTCGCTTTCTGTGCTGACATGAAAACGTTTCCTCGATCCGGCCAAAAACTCTACTGCGTTTCCTTTGTCTGTTACAGTCGTCCATCGGTCAGCCAGTTTAACATGAACGATCAGATGTTACAGCAGCTGATCGGCCTGTTCCATGTGGATCCGGCCGGAGACGTTTCCCTTTGAAGCTGCTGACTTCACTCTTCACAGCCGAGAGGCCGAACCGGATTAATGCATGGATCAGAACCAGCGAAAACTTCTTCTTCTACGCTCTGATTTTGGAACATTAAAGTGAAGAATCAGCTAAGTCTGAACCTGATCCTGTATCAGTCCGTAAAGCCGCTGATGAGACATCATCAGCCAATCAATGACTTCTCCTCCAATCAGAGAAGAGGAGGAGGGTTCAACACCCCAGTGAGCTAAACTCACACGAAGCGTCAGTTTGATTCTATGACTCAGGACCCTTTGAGACCCAGCAGGAACTGTCATCCATCCTGATTTTAATGGAGTGGCTCCTCCATTAAAATCAGGAACTAAAGTCCCTTTTGTGTCGCATCTGAAGAACCGGGATTTATTCTGATACTCTTAAAAACTCTCCTGGTTATCAGGACATTTCTGTCTGTAATTTATTCCTTTAAGTCTCATTTTCCTAAAACAAATGAGAAAGTCTGCTGGTAAAAAATAAAGCTCCATGACCTTTGACCTTCATGAATGTCAGACAACGGAGTACCTATTTTATGAGATCTTAAATATTTAAAAATCCCTTTTAGATTATGTTTTAACCTTTTTAGCTCTATTTAAATGTTCTTTGTAATGTGCTGGGGAGTTTTTCCTTTCCACTGTCTCCTAGTGCTGCTCTGGGTGGGAATTGTTGGGTCTCTGTAAACATAAAGAGTCGGTCTAGACCTGCTCTATATGAAAAAGTGCCCTGAGATAACTTTGTTATGATCTGGCGCTATATAAATAAAACTGAATTGAATTGAATTGAATTGCTGTATGTTGACGGTCACGAGCTGGAACACGTTGATCTCATGATAACGTTGCTCTATATACTATACTACTACTACTACTACATACTGCAAGTATTTCTACAAAACACATCCGTGGAAAGTTTCCCTTTGTTCAGTGGACTCTGTTTTTACAGTTAAAAAGCTTAATGTTGGCAGAGGCTCAGTGGCTTTGCCCTTGTTTTTGTCTAGTAGTTATTAACGCTCCCAGTTATGTTATAAAATGCAAAAAAAGGCACCGAGCAGAAAGTTTCACATCCCTTTTGTCCAATCGACAAACAGCTTAAAAAAACCCCAAAACATAGATGGTCCCTTTGACGGCTCTCAGATCGGTTTGTTTGTTAAGGCGAGGCGTGTTGTGCGGGGAGTTGCCGTGACAACGTGACCTCTTCATTGATTGGCTGTTTCAGATGTCGCTCCAGAGGACAGCCAGCCGACTCTTGTCCACGCTGACGACGTATTCACCGGACAGAGACCAGGACACGGCACTGATGGAGGAACTGCAGAGACAGAGGGGAGCGGTTATTAAAGGAACAGGAGAAATCTTTCTGTTCTATGACTTCAATAAAATGTGGAGTTCCTCAGGGAAGCGTCCTGGGACAACTGTTTTTACTGTTTAATCTTACGTGGATTTGCAGAAACACTTTAACATTTAGTAAAACATTTACTCTGGAGTCTATTCATCCTTGAATACAGTGAGCATGTTTTATTTATAGTAAAATAACTTTATTTATATATCATGTAGAGACAAGCAGAGTGCTGATGTGGGGCTTTCACACACTATATATTAATTAAAATAATTATACAACAATAACAAATAACAATAATTTATGTCTGTTTATCGAAAGAAATCTCCTAATTTCAGTGATTTACAGGCACACATAGAACAATGTAAATAAAGTGTATTATATATTTATAAGTTTTCTTGTTTTTTGGGTTCCTGGCAGCTTTGTACAAAATAAGAATCAGACTTTTAGCTGAGTTTGTGCTGAAAAAAGGAAACCATGCATGTGTTCAAAAGGTGCTAAACAGACAAAAATGAATGCAAAAAGTCAGCAAAACTTTACTAAAATTAAGGAGAGTTAAAGTAGTAAAAAATGTAGTAAATATTCTTGTTGTCTGTCTTTAATAAAATGTGGAGTCCCTCAGGGAAGTATCCCGGGGCCTCTGATCTTTCTATTCTTTCTATTAAACCTTATAGAGCTTTAAAGGAAAACTGAATAAAATCTTACTTGTTACTAAACTGATTTGGTTGTGACTGACTGATTCACATATTGATCAGCTGATCGGTATCTCCGGCTGGTTACCTGTGTTGGTCAGGTAGGCGGGTCTCCAGGTTGCCGGTGGAGACGTTCCAGATGTAAACGGCACCGTCGGCTGATCCGGCAGCGAGGAAGCAACCGTCTGGACTGAAGAGAGAGAACGTCGGGTTAGACAGAAGGTGAACTGTTCTAGAAGGGTCACTTGTGGAACCTGAACCATGTGGAGGATCCTGGAAGAGCTAAAGTTCAGATACCCCAAACCTGACCTGAAACCAATGGGTTGCATCAAAGTTTTGGGGTTTTAGGTCTGGTTCAGGTTTCATTATATTCAAATTTCTCCCCTTAATAGAGAATGTAGCTTATGTGTTGCATTAGCCATTAGCCTGGTGAGCTAACGGTCAGTTATGGATGACATACTATGACTTTGGGTCTCGGGTTGGGCCTTAAAGATGTGGGTACCGGGTGGGTTTGGGTCTCAGTTTTAGGCCTGTGCAGAATTCTAGTAAAGAAGAACCCACGAGTCTCAAGGCAAGTCCCAAGTCGAGACCAACAAGTCTGTGGGTTGCCGTTTGTTTGTGGTTGTAAATTCCAGTCAAACTGAGAATTGTACAAATGTGGACAATAAGGTTTGGAATGATAAATGAATATTTACTTAAGATTTGAGAAATAAATTAAATACTGACTGCTTAAAACCTGACTGTAAGTGATATATAACCCCGGGTCCTCACATTTATATGTTTAGTGTTTCTGTCAGAGAGCTGAACACACACGAAGCATCCTGTTGCCATGGAAACTGCAGGAAATGAACCACGCAACATCTCATCTCTCAGTCTGTCTGTCTCTCTCTCTGTCTCTCTCTGTCTGTCTGTCTGTCTGTCTCTCTCTCTCTCTCATCCCTCTCTCTGTCTGTCTGTCTGTCTGTCTCTCTCTCTGCCTGTCTCTCATCCCTCTCTCTGTCTGTCTGCCTGTCTGTCTCTCATCCCTCTCTCTGTCTGTCTGTCTGTCCCTCTCTCTGTCTCTCTCTCATCCCTCTCTCTGTCTGTCTTTCTCGCTCTCTGCCTGTCTATCTCTCTCTCTGTCTGTCCCTCTCTCTGTCTCTCTCTCTCTCTGTCTGTCTCTCTGCCTGTCTGTGTCTCTAATATAGATCATATATAATATAAACTATGGGCTACGTTTAGCTTGACCAGAGTTCTTACACACGCGACTGAAGGTCGAAGGTGAAGTTTAGAGGAAGACAGAAGATGCTCTGCTGCAGCAGATATTACACCTGTTCAGTGAGACAGAGGTCTCACCTGAGCTCGTTTTAATGACTTTATATTCTGCTGAGCAGCTTGTGATTTTGATCCTCCGGAGATCAATACAGTTGTATCTTAATCGATAATATATATCGTAATTTATTAGTTGATTATGTTAATAATGTGAGTAACTAAAGTTATGAAATAAATGTGGAGCAGTAAAAAACACTCTATGTCCCTCTGAGATGTGGAGCAGAAAATGGAAATACTCAAGTGAACTACAAGCATCTTAGAATTGTAGTAAATGTACTGAGTAAATAATCCCTCTGTCCTCAGAGCTCAGGTGAGCTGGTTACAGGCGTGCCGTGTGCAGATGGACTCACCTGAGCACAGCTTTGGTGCTGTCGCTTCCACACTTGAAGCCGTCGGCTCTGACAGACACAAACACAGAGGATGAGCAGCTGCTGGTGACGACACGCTGACTTTATTCAACGCTCGTGTTTCTACCTGAAGCACACGCGGTCGTTGCTCCACCTCCTCAGGTCGACCAGCTGGAGGCAGTCGTCACGGCAACAGCTGAGCAGCTGGCGATGGTCGGAGCTGATGTCCAATGAGGTGACTTTACCCTGAGCGGGAAGCTCCTGAACACAGCTGACCTTCCTGAAAGACAACATGTCAGCTGTGTTTACACTCAGAGACGCATGAACCTCACACGGATCAATATCTGATTTCCAATACTGATCCCGATCATTCACACTTTCTCTGGACAGGTCTGAGTGACGCATCACTGGAAACGTCCGAAGCTTTCTGGGACTTTGATAAATGTAATAACACTGTTTGCGTGTGACATTAAATGCATCATGTGAGCTTTAAATCGTTACTTTGTCTAAAAGCGAAATCTTGTAAGATACAATTTAATTTAGTCTGAAATTTGACCTTCATTTGATATTTATAAAATGTACATATTCATTATTTTCATATTTTTATGATGATTATTTTATATTTCATGTTTATTACTAGGCTGCACAGTATCCATGGTAACAATGCAGCTATAAAGTCCATCACCGGGGGAACAAGTCAGACTGGGCTTGTGTCCCCCAGGTGAGCGGTTAACCTGTAAATGTGAATGTAGCCAATCAGAGTGATTATCTATGTGTGCTAGTTTATCTGTATCGCTAGTGTCTTTGTGTAATTTGTAATTTGACCGTTGGCCCTTTAATTTGTCAGTTAATGTTTATTTAGATTGGCTACAGAAATGATTCTTAGATCCTGAAGTGCTTGTAATCAATAAAGCAATAAATCATCTGTGAATCTGGAGTTTCCTGTAGCTAACTGTCAGTCTGAGGCTGCTAGCGCTGTCAGCGACATAACAAATGTATTTGATGTTTTACAAACTGAAACGGAGAGAAGTCAAACATGAAATAAAGTCAAAGACTAAAATAAAAAGACAAACCGTCCTTTGGTTCAGAATTCATCTGGAAAACTACATTTTCTCATTTCATGGATGAAAACAAACTTGAACCTTGTAGCTGTTTTATCTTGTTATGTAAAGCACCCGCGCTGTATACAAATATTTAAATAATAAATTCAATAGAAAGATTATTATAATTATTATTAAAATCTGACCAATCACAGCTCAGTGAATGATCCAATTGTCCAATCAGGTGCAGGGAGGGTTGATGCTGGTGTCTGATTGGAGGACAGAGCTGTCAATCATCCGCCAGTTTAGACAGAGGAGGCGTTCTATGGGCTGAGCTGTTGCTAGGTAACAGAGGGAGACGGGGAGTCGCCGTGGCGACGGCCGGAAGGATGAATGAGAGGTGTCATGGGGTCTCAGTCAGACAGAGACGCTGCTACAGAGACTCTACTGTGTTTCTATTGCTCAGTGTGTGAGTCTGACTCTACTGAAGGAAAGTGAAGAGAAAACATGACAGGAGCTCAGTGTGAGAGCTGAGTGAAGTGGTGAATAAGTGAAGTGGTGAAGTGTTACCTGGTGTCCCAGACTCTGATCTTGCAGTCGTAGTGTCCACTGATGATAGAGTTCTCAGAACAGACCAGGTCACTGCAGGATGACGCCACATCAACTACCTGCACACCTGCAGAGGTAAGTCCACCTTAATTAGTCCCTAATCAGCCATTGATCAGTCAGTTATCAGCCATTGACAAGCTATTGATCAGACTCACAGGCGGCTCTGTGTAGGTCCCACAGTCTGATGGTTCGGTCTAAGCTGCCCGTCACCACCTGGTGAAGAAAACTGAACCTTGCTGCTGTGACCTTCCTGCTGTGACCTGTTAGAGTCAACTGAGACAGACAGGTGAGACAGACAGGTGAGAGTGAGACAGAAATGGGTTAGAGTTTCAGTTTCTGCTCCTGAAACAGAGTTTTAACTGTAACTTGACCAGCAGAGGGCGCCGTGAACATGTAAACTGAATTACAGTGAATGGGAGATTCAGTACAGTTTTAAGGCATATTTCTGTTAAGACAAAAGTTAAACTATGGACGTCATTTTCAATATTTATGGGTCATCAAGTTGAGTCTCCGCAGCTTTTCGCCTTCAAGTCTCAAATAAGTCGAGTCGTGAGTTATCACTTTCACTCTGGAGTCCACGGCTCTGTTTATGAAGCCCCTAAGTATCTAATATAATCAATATCTGATCACATGAAAACAACAATCATCAATCACCTGTGCAAACCTGACTCTACACTGCTGTACATGTAAACTCCAAATAAAAGACCAAAGTGGGGCAGTGAAGAAGTTCTGGGGAAAAGTTTATAACATGAAGATCTCTGAATATCAGCTTCAAATGCTACAGACCAAAATGTATGAAAGTTTCTATGTAGTTTGGCTGCACTCAGTTTGTCGTGGTTACCTTGGGAACGGAGTCATCCAGCCGCCACAACAAGGCTGACTTGTCATACGAGGCTGCGAGGACCCTCAGACCCTGAAACGAGTCCACAGACGTCAGACTGGAAAGCTTGAACAGGAACAGGAATAGGTGGACGTGTTCTTACCGTTGGGTCGAACTCGATGCAGGTGATCCCCTCTGTGCTGCCGTGCAGAGTCGCTCTGTGAGTCAGCGAGCCTGATGACATCATCAGTGAGGTCACAACACCTCATCACAAACATTAAAAACATAATAATGATGATGATGATGAAGCGTGTACCTGCTCGGACCTTCCACAGCTTGACGACTCGGTCTGTTCCTCCGGTGGCCAACAGGTCTGAGCTGGAGCAGAACCTCACAGCGTTGATGCCCTGCTCATGGGCCTCCTGAGAGAGAGACAGGCAGAGAGAGACACAGGCAGAGAGCGAGAGAGAGAGACAGGCAGAGAGACAGGGGAGAGAGGCATGCTGGGTAATGAGACGCAGTCAGTATTTGTACTGTAATGCTTCGTCACAATGAGCAGATCAATATGTTATGATAATTACTGAACAAACTGATCAATTAGAAGCAAATTATAGACAAGTAGAATGATTCATTGCAGTGTGGCTGCTGGTGCAGTTTGTATTATCTCCACAGGGGGGAGACAGAGGAACTCAAGGAAATGAGCACAAAACTACAAACTATGAAATATATGGAAACGTCTGTGTGAGCGAGGACACGTTCTTCACTTCATGCAGCAACAATCTGCTCAGCTGACGTTTGACTCCAGGAGAAACTGAACCTGTCTGTCTTTCACTTCACAGTCACAGTGTGGAGACAAATACACCAGAGTGCTGCAGACTGTATTGATAACTAAAGATCAATGAATAACCAGTCCTAACCAAACGTCCTGTTATTTATTGTGTATTTTAGAGAGCTCCCAGCTTTGCTGCGATAAGATTTAACCAACAAAGTTAAAGTATAATTATTATTAGTTTGTTATGTTTTGCAGTAATGATCCTGAATCAGCAGCAGAACAGGAAGTCTGTGTGACGACACCGAGTGTTATTGAGAACACGCAGTTCACAAAGACCAGTTTGGGTTTTTAGTTCTGAGTTCAAACGACAAGTGAGACCCAGAATAATATGTTAAAACAACATTCATATTAACTATTGTCATGTTGCATTATCAATATACTGTATGTGTGTACTGAGCGCATAATGAGCGCGTGCTGAGCATGTACTGAGCGTGTATTACCAGTACTTGCAGAGCTCTCACGGGGACTCTGGCTGACAGGCAGATCCCTACAGGACACATCAGATCCTCCTCCAGACTGCAGACGGAGTGGCCACGCCTCTTCCTGCTGACATCACACACAGTCACATGTCCTTCAGGTTCATTCATTCATTCGTTAATGTGATTTATTCCATCACATCTCAAACCAGGTGAACTCATGTGTTGCAGTGTAACACACAGGTGCTGCTGTGACTTCACACAACAACAACAAGACATCATCCAATCAGAAGAGCAGGACGGGACGACTCACTCAAACAGCCCCCTGATGGAGGTCAGGATCCTCGGGGACGAAGCCGACGCTGATCTGAGACAAGAAAGAAACTCGTCTGATTGTCTGACAGTTAAAAACCTTTTGACTGAAGTGGAGCTCCATGAGGCCTGAAAGAGGGAACTAAGGTCCAGGTGTCAGATTCTGACTCCAGTGTCTCTGCAGCACTAAGAAGAAAAACTCGAGGAAGGTTCACAGAAATGTCATCATCATCATCATAACAGTAATGGATATTTTTGGGGAGTGACGGCGTCTCACCTGAAGAGTCTGGTGTGTCCTCTCTTTGTGGACTCGGGGTTCTCATCCTTTGGGGATGTGGATCTGGAGGTCGGCGTGCTGGAAGAGCTGAAACACAAAATCCCACACAGGTCGATCATCATCATCATCATCATCACACTACAGCTTCCCCACAGACAGGAGAGACGCTGACGACGTCCTATCAGTTTCACGTGGACCCGGCGAGGCGCCTCCGAGCTTGCGGGGTTCCTCCAGTCCTGGATTTTATATTTTTACCTCAGCAGGTTTGAAGTGAAAGAAGAATGAACAGGAACTCAGACGAGATGTGAAGCAGAAGTAAACATGTTTGAGACTATGGGAAGATCCTGTTAGAGATCAGGTGGATCTTACCTGTTCACGGTGACCTTTGACCTAACAGCAGTCTGCAGCTCCTTCTGCAGGTTAGCTTCTCGAGCTCTGATGAAAACAAACAGACAATAGTGGTGCATTCAGGTACCTGGACCTCCTCTTTAACTTTGTGATGGGCAGGTGTGCTCAGGTGTGATGGACAGGTGTGTGAGGTGTACTCAGGTGTGCTGGACAGGTGTGCTCAGGTGTGCTGGACAGGTGTGCTCAGGTGTGCTGGACAGGTGTGCTCAGGTGTGCTGGACAGGTGTGA
>LKNJ01005542.1:5387-28442 GCA_002120245.1 Maccullochella peelii
TAGGAACACGGCTGGGGGTATGCTAGGAACCGATTTTTTGGGTGACTGACTATCAGGCTGTCCCTGACAGCGAGGCCGCTCCCTGGCGTATGCCGGTAAAGGGGTACAAGAGGGAAGTCTTAAGTGCTGCCTAATGTTTAGGAAAGGAGGGAAGGAGATCCCATGGTAGGGTTAGCTCCAGCGCTGCCTACACTTGGAAGGTAAGTGGCCAAAACGTATCGATAAATGCAGCTTTAGAGAAGGAAGAACAGGTGGCAAGTTCTCTAATTAGAATGTTTATGAATCGTAAATATTATTACTATAGATTCGTATGATAGTTTTTAACTAAAATAGGCGAATTATTTTGATCCTTTCATTGATTTTTTTTTTTCCCTTGTGAAACTTCTGTCCTCCACTTTGACTTGTCTTGTAAATATGTCGTTTCTACACATTTATTTTGCATGTATTTGTGTGGAACAGCAAATGTTTTACTATATTTACACATGTATACATAATTCTAAGTCTAAGTTGTGCACAACATTTACAATAAAGGGACTGAATTTAAGCTTTAAATATGACAAAAAAGGGTTATATTTTCCAGAGATCAGTCAAATTTGAATGTGTACAGTTATTTCAACGCAAGTGATCACCTTTAACAGCATTCGACTGAGGAATGGCAGGGAATAAATAAACAAAATCAAACAGGTATTTCTTACTAACAAGGTGCAACATCTGTGCCACTAATAAAGTCGGCCAGAAAAACTGAATAAAACTGAATTGAAGGAGTGCCCTAACCATTATTGATCATGGCATCAGACTGTACTTCAATAAAGGTCTAAAACAGGCAGAAAGTCCTTGTCATTTAAGAAGACTACGAGATAAATTAAACCGTTATCACGAGAAAACGAGCTTTGTTATCTCGAGCTAACGAAATAATGAACTTGTGATCTCGAGATAACGGCATTAAAAAAATAATTGTATGCACGCACGGCCGTTCTCTGCTTCCGCACAATTCATATAAATGTGACAAAGTTAAAAGAGGATTTTAAAATGCATGTCATAGTAGCCTAGTTGTACAGGTCTGTAGGCGCGTCCATTTGCATTTAGTATGTCGACCTAAGTGTATATCTGCAAACTACCGGTCTACTTTATATTCCAGAATGCACACTGGAAGATTAAGTTTAATAGGGTAAAGTCGGAAAAATTTCCTGTCTTGTTGAATCGTGGTTTTGATGACAGACTGGTTACCTCACATACTGATGGCCTACTAATTTCATTTAAAACTGCTGAGAGAAAAAAAAGCAATATAAACTGCACCAAGGACTTGCAGCAAAAAGTTACATTATTATCAGTCAGGTTTTTTTGGTTGAATCGTATTGTTTCCTCACAGCCCTGTAGAAAATGTTCCGAGGCCCAGCACAGGTGTTGGGAACCTCTGAGCTACACAATCTACAATCATTAACCCTGTCCATTTCCAGTTCTGGGTTAAACTTCACATGAAGGCTAATAAAATTCTGTAGCCAGTGGGAAAATTAATGATCTACCAAGGTGCACCGGATCAATGGAGCTCAGTGCTACATTCAATGGGAACAGACCAGAACAAAAATCAACATACCTTTTAGAAGGCATGGCAACAAACTCAAAACTTAACTTCTTACATTTTGACAGATTTCTTCATAATTTTAATGGTACAAACATTTTTCTTTTTCAGATTCAAGAGAAGATGAAAGAGAAGAGAGAATAACTTTGTTGTAAGACTGACATCCTAAAGCGTTGCCAACACTTGATGTAGCTTAGTCCTCTGAGCAGTACAGCTCCATTGCTGTACAGAAACTATTAAAACAGATCAACGAGGCACACCACATTCGTCGTTTATCTTGAGTGCTCATGAACGCACCAAATGTGTATTACTCCACCACTAAAAATAGTCCCCAACAAATGCATTATTAATTCCTGTTTGAGTAACATTTGCTAAAAACCACAGTGCCCAGCTGTTTCAAGAAATTCCTTAGACTTTTTAAAAATGAAACTATATATTTGTCACCAGTTTTTAAAGATTTGTGTATTAAGTCGGAGCCAATGAGCTTGAGGCTGAGTGCCACAGACACAGTAGTGAAGTCTGAAAGTAATAATTTAAATATAAGTATGAGTTTAAATGAAGCATGGATGGTTTGGAACCTTTTTTCCATGATAACAATGTCTATTAAGGATGTAAAACAGATGCAAAGCTGTGTTGTCATGTCTATAATGCAAACTGTATGTTGAAGTGTCTTCTTTTAGCATGAGAGTACAAACCACTAAATAAAATCAAAACAAATGTTCTGTCACAGGACACTGATGGTGATGCCAGTCAGTCAGACAATTACACACATAAAAAAACTATCTTGACTAAAGCTGGTACTGTATGTACAGTATAATGTTGTGGATCAGTTTAAGCTTTTGAGTTCAAGACGAACACATTAAACTTATTTTTTATATAATCTAATTTAATACATTTTCATAATATAGGGTCCGTTATATATGGCGTTATATATTGTTAAATACACAAAGATAATGTCATTAGTCATTTTGAACCACAGAGGATTTTTTATTTTATTTGTTTATTAGTATGACAGTTTAAAAAGACATGAAAAGCAGGGAGATGGGGTGATGACATGTGCTAAAGGATCCCAGCTCCAGAACCCGAAACGCCTTCCGTTACATGGTATGCGTCTTATATATAACCACCACCACAAGTAAAGTGACTTAATTTTAATTAATGAAACGAATGAATTCAGTAAATCTGCAATGTCCTGACTGCTCCACTCAGAGGCAGTATATTACAAGGCAAGCAGACACCCCTCTTTCTTTAATGAGTGGGAACACTGCCTTTAGCTGAGTTGTTTTGTTGTAGTTATGTTTCATTCATGTACTGCACTGCACAAGCCTACACTGTACAATAATCAAATCAAAGTTTTTCATCAGGGAAGTTAAAAAAATAACACTGAAAACCATGCAGGGAAATCAGTGCTATGGAGGCATTTTCGGGCTCAGGTCGGGTTCAGACATAAAAAAAAACAAAATGCCTGTCGGATTCTGCATGAACTGAAAATTGTTTCTGGTTCAGCACAGGGTGTGGTACTGTAGAGACCTGCAGGCCTCCAATCTGCAAGCTGCCTGTTGAAGGTTTTGATGTCATTATAGGACTCTCACTGGGGTGTGTTTGGACCTATGGGCAAACACCTAATGCAGTTACACAGTTGTCGATTCTCTCACGTCCCACAGATTAACTTGTTAAAAGTGTTTAAAACACCCCTGCGTACGCTGGTTGACACCCCTGCATATTCCCAGCTGTCCACAGCACATAATTTGACCTATCACTGATCCAGATTCTTCACTTCATGCACTTCAGTGTTCTGCTTGAGATATTGTACATAAAACCCTTGGAGAGAAACTCGTTATTTTGGGCTATACATGCATAAGTTTGACTTGATTTGACTTGACTTGAGTAGTAAGGTGAAAAGCTCTGATAACTCATTTTCTGAAGAATCTTTATTTGTGGGCGGCCCTATCCCAACCCTAACTGAGGTCATTCATATTGTCATTTAAGATGTCAATCAATCAATTCATTGCAGGATGTTGGTTCGTCTTTTCAGCATACATTCTTTTGATATTTAATCTTTTACTGTCTGTAATTGTGTTTCATAATCACAGAAAACACTTGGAACTCTTGACACGCTGAAGCCACACAATGGTCATCTTGTGAATCAAAGAAAAAAATAATCCTGACAGGATGTCACGCCTGTTTTTTTCCTCCTTGCCTTCTCATGCAACAGCAACGAAGGACAGATAAAACCTGAAGATGGTGTTTAAACACAAACCCTTATTAGAGTTACTGCAGGCAATAACACCACCCATCTTTTTGTCTCTCTACATTGTGACAAATTAAATTAAGGCAACATAATGATCCTCCTATTGTTTACCATTTTGTTTATGTGCATAAAGTTGGCTCAGCAGAATCCAATTGTCCATTAAGTCAGAGAAAAAGGAGTGGGGGGGTAGCAGTCTTAGGCAGTGACCTCATTTAGGATCCTGGTGGCCTGAGGGTAGAAGCTCTTCCTGAGCCTCTCAGTGCTGGCCTGGTGTATCCGGTACCTTCTATCCGACCACAAAGGACATTATCCGGGTGGCTGGGATCCTTCATGATTCTCCTAGCCTTATTCTTGTAAATATCCTTTAGGCAGGGTGGATGGTATTAAGTTTTTTCTGACATTCTTTAAAAATACAGGGACAACAATTTGCAAATTTACTTCATTTTAGCTGCAGAAGACCTAATCGGTGATAACAAGCAAATAGCCAAAAATGACCTGCCAGAAAGCCCTGAAGGCAAACTTCTCCCATGTGTGCCCCATCTCTGGTCCTGGGTTCGCTCTCGTTTACTAGGAGACTAACATGAACCGGAATCTATGGTTACTTAACCGTCCACCAACCCTCCTCCTCCCTAAGAGTGTTTGTGGCGGTATATAACAATATCACCATGCTTCTGCGTTGGAGATGACAGTCATTCATGCAACCGCAAGAGGTGAATTGTCAGGAATCTGCAAAAACAGGTCTTTTAAAGGATTTGAACAAACAGTGTGGGGTCTGATGGTATTGATCTCCCTCCTCTTGCAGTGTGTCTAGTTTCACTACGTTTCCAAAGTTCACCCAGACTGTCACATAGCATAGGATGGGAGGTTGAATACAAACATATACAAACAACAGATGTGGCACAGTTATACTGTACTGTGTACTCCACCCAGTAATAAATGACTGCGCACAGTCAGGGTGCTTATTATCTCATTAATAACTGTCTATTCATTCAACCTCAGACTATTTGCGGTTGTAATCCTTTGGGGCAATTGCACCCGTCCACTAAAGTGCGTCCACTAAAAGTGCTTGTTTTTGCCACTGACAGACTCAGACTGTTATTCTAAATGTCTGACAACATTATGGAGAGGATCCCTACAGAGACAGACCTTTTTGTTTAAGAGTAAGAAGTCGTCTTCCTGCAACAACTCAACCTCGAGCGAGACTTCTGTTTCTTGTTAAACAACGAGGATCTTACTCTTTGAAAAATAATATATACCATGTACCAGCTCCCTCCCTCTTTCAAGTACAGTACATTTGATAATTGCTCACTTTGTACGTAGGAGCAGCAGCTACAATGAATGACCATTGGAATATAATTTGTACGCTAGTGAAGGCTAATAAAGAGAACCAGAATTACCTGTTTTCTCTTTGACTCTTTGACAAATGTCAGTGTGGGAGGAACTTTTTATTCATGTGTCTTCATTTATTTCAGGAAGAGTTTGTGTTCGTAACATTCACACAACTGCTTACGGAGTATCTGTCTGTCGACCCACACAGGTAAGACATTATTTTTACTAAGCAGATAGTGTAGAGAATAAAAACATATATAAGTAGCCTCTGCTTCAAGATAAACTGACTTTTGCCATAAAGACTTTTTGATGTTTTTCAAAAGGAAAATGCTCAGAGGAAAATCAGTCGTAGTGGATATAATGAAATTTGCATGTAAAATGTACCAAAAAAAGACCTAGCATAACATTTTGTGGGCACTAACATATGAGGCACTAACATTTAAATTAAAACAAAAATGCACTTCTAAACCAGCGTACGGGGTCAAATAAGTCTGTACAGGACCAGAAATGCACCAGACATTACTATGTTGTTTTTTTTATTTTGAGGTAACTACACTTACAATTAAACTACACTAACCCAATAAAGGGCACACAGGTTCATTCACTAATTAAAGTGAAAGACGTGCTGTTTCCAATATCAAAACTATACCGTTTAATTGACTGTTCACAAGTTGCAAGAACCAGAAAATGTCACGATCCATGGACTTGGCGTTGTTTTGTTTAGATCTGTATTTAGTTTCGAGTCTTATTTTGAAGTCATGTCTCTTGTTTTCTCTGTGTTCCTGCCCTCATGTTTCTGTCTTGATTACCTTCACCTGTTTCCCATTACTCACCTGCCCCTGGTTTCCTCATTAGTCTTGTCATTACTTATACCAGTCTCTGTCCTTTGGTTGTTGTCGGTTTATTGTTCTTTGTTGCATGTCTGATGCCGGATGTGTTCTGTGTTCTGTGCTTGGTACTCCTGTGGGAGAATCTCTCGGTTCTGTGTTTAGACATTTGTTTTGTACTCTGATTTGCTGAATCTCGACTTCCTTACGTGTACCAGCAAGTAAGCTTAAATAAATGGTTGAAACTGTTTGCTCCTCCTCTACTGTCTGCGCTTGGGTCCTCTTCCCAATGCCCCACGTAACAGAAATAAACTAAAAGAAACAAAAGAACACCCTATCCTACACATAGCCAATACATGAACACACACGCACACACAGACAAATCTACACATGACCACACATACTCCCCAAATATGAACACTCACTCACTCACTCACTGACTTGCTTGAACGCCTTGGCGCAGGGTTTTCTGCCAGAGCAGCTGTCCAATCAACACGTGATAAGCATCGCGCACATATCGCGGACCAAACAGAGAGTAATTTGAGAGCCCATACTCATAGAATGGGGGTTAGAGTACTTAACCAACGGTACGTACGTTCACCTGTTGAACTTTCTTGCTGTCGCAGTGTTTTGGTAACATGAGACTGAACGTGAAAGCGTGTGTCTCACGCCAGAAATGAGAGTTGGCAACACTGGATATGTGGGAAAGCAGCATGTAACACTGTAACATTCCTGTGTCAGGTGCAAACCTATAATGTTACAATTACTTGGCATTGACCTGAGCCAACTGTACCACTGGAACATTCTGGCACTCCTACTTTAATAATGTGTTCTTACCTAAAAGATTATGTGTTTCAAAGTGTCCCATAAGTATTCTCTGAAGTGCTTTTCTGATTTCACCTGCAGCATTCCTTCGCTATAGATTTTCATCCCAACAAACCATCCTGGTCTGAGAGTCTGCAGGCTTTAATTCCAACTAAAGCACCTAAGTGTTCCCATTCTTCCTGCTGATGCCTCACGTCTGGATCCACTTTTGTCTTATAAAAACTTAGTTCTGGGTTGTTTGTTGGTAGTGCATCCCACCACACAGCAGCTTTTAGCCATGTTTCTGCTGTTTGCTAGCAGACCGAAATGACAAGGAGGCACCTTCACACCATACAAAGTCAATGGAGAGCGATGAATTGTTCGCTTTCTCTATTACATTGTGAAATCAACATTTACTTCATAATAAGTTAAGGCAAAAAACATGTCTATTGATACTTTAACAGTCACTCAATTTTGTCTGTCTGCTGTTTGGTGTGGGTAGGTAGCATAGAGTGGACTTATCTGATCTTATTTTATATTAGATTCAATGTTAATATCAAAACATGTTAATGTAAATTAACTAGGGAAGCAACATTTAGGTAGAAGGATGTGGCTATTAAAAACATTTTAATTGCAGAACTATAGCTTTGTTGTGGTGCGTAGTCAAGCAGCAGGAGAAGGACCCAAAAGCAGACAGGGACAGAGGCTCGAACAGTTAAAAGATTTATTTAAAGATTACACTCAGGCAGGTAGGCAGGTAAGCAGGCATGTAGACAGGCATCGAAGAGACATATTTAGACAACAGGAGCACAAGGAATACATCGAACACAGTACAATAAATCAACGGGGAACAAAGGAAAGAGAGCGGTATAAGTAGGGAGACTGAGAGAAGTCACAAGGAGACTGATCATGACAAGCTTGGATTTAAGCCTATAGATGTAGTAGTAGTAGTGTAAAATTGTAGTGTACAATCATAGGTTCTATAAGTATATATGTACATAAAATCTAAAAAAAACAAGCTAGGGGTTCAGCAAATTCTTTTAAAAAGGCATTTTATATTATAATATGTGCCTGAAATCCACACAATGTTTGCACATGCATGTATAAGTAAAATAATGTCGTTCTTCAGTCAGAAACATGGCGTCTGCATTGTCCGAAGAGCAGTTTTGGTGCAGCATCTGTCTGGATATCTTCAACAACCCTGTCTCCATCCCATGTGGGCACAATTTCTGCCTGAGATGCATCAAACGCTTCTGGGATACGAGACATAAGTCAGAGTGTCCGCTGTGCAAAGAGGACTTCAAAACCCGCCCAGAACTCAGGATCAACGTAGGCTTAAAAGGCATCACCGACAACTTTAAAGGGTCTGTTGATATTGTGATTTTTGAGTGTATACATTCAATACAATGTCTTGCAAAATCAAATAACACCTTTTTGGCACCATTTTAAGCACTTTTTTCACATTTGACTGAAATTAACCAGATCAGTGTTAAATCAAAAGGTCTCTGAAGGACAAGCCAGCCCCCCCAAGAAGTATCCCAAGACAATCTTCGGTGTCTGATGTTCTCTGTGGCATCTGCCAGGGAAACAAGTTAAAAGCGTTCAAGTCGTGCCTCGTTTGCCGGGTGTCTTACTGTGAAGTTCACCTGACACCTCATCTATGGGATCCATTGATGACGAAGCACAGGCTGACGGATCCGACCACCTTCGTCAGGGGTCACCTCTGCAAAAATCACGACGAGTTCCTGGAGACGTTTTGCAGGAGAGACCAGAAACCTGTTCATGTGACATGCACAGAGAGGGACCACAGACACCACGAGATTGTCCCCTTGGAGAAGGAGAGCAAGAGGATCAAGGTGAGGAAAAGAAGTTTATTTTATCTAATCTACTTATATCTTTTACCCTGAGGTTTCAGAATAATGCAGGCCTATCATACAATACCAGTGAAGGTTTGTGTTACGGAGTCAGCCAATATAGTGTATATTTTCTGCCTGCTTGCCTGCAAATTATTAATATATTTTGCCATCCTAATAGCTGCATTACAGTGTTCCTGACGATGTATTTGTGCTCACATTCAACCTTTACAGACTCAGATGAAGAAGACCGATGTAGAGTTTCAACAGATGATCCAGGCCAGAATCAGTAAGACTGAGGAGATCAAGGTTTCAATGAAGTTGAGCAACGTAAGTGTTGTATTTTAATGTTCTTCAATTTTAAACATGAACATTTATTTGACAGAAACGTGTATGTCCCCACTTCATTTTAAAAAGAGTTGTATCTCTTATCTCAACCTGTCTAAGAGTAAAGAAACCAAAGTCCCCTTTCCCATATGCCCCTTTACCTGTAAATGCTCTGGCAATTTCCTTTTCAGAAATACTAACAAAAAAAAGCTGTAGTTGACTTTGTAATCCATCACACAATTTACTACCAGGTCCAGAGTGAAATATCTCAACAACTGTATAACGGTTTGCCATGATATTTGGTGCAGACATTTGTGTCCCCCTCAGGATGAAGTGTAATGACTTTGGTGATCCCCTGACTTTTCATCTAGCGCCATCATCTGGTCTAAGTATAATTATAGGTCTAGTATTTTTGTAAACCATACATGCCAGTAACCCAACCAAGGGATAAACTCTGATTTAATGGCAAAAAAATAATAAAATAAAATAAAAATCCTTCATTTAAGTCTGTGTAAGAATTCAGAAAAGTCTTCTCCTGTGGTGTCCTTGTTTTCTAGTTTCACACGGGCCTAAATGATGTTTTTTTATTATATTTTCTGAAGCAGCGCTTCCTCCTTCACAGTTTATTGTTATGCCAGCATGAGTTGAGTCTCTGATTCAACGCCATCCAGTGAGGGGTGTAATTTTGTTACATTTGCATTATTTAACATAACAATTAATACTGACGTATGCATATCTGCAGGTAAATAAAGAAAGAGAGATACAGGAAAGTGTTCAGGCCGTCACCATGATGGTAAGCGTCCTCGAGAGAAACCAGACTTTGCTCATCGAGGAGATCGAGCAGAAGCACGAAGCAGCTAAGAGGACAGCAAAGGAGTTTCTCAAAGAGCTCGAGCAGGAAATCAATGAACTGCAGAGGAGACGCAGTGAGCTGCAGCACCTGGAGCAAAGCAAGGACCCTCTTTATGTCATACGGGTTAGAAAGCCCCACGCACATGAAATTGCATAGATTATTTATACCAAAGATACATTAGACTAAATTTAATAGATAAATACAAGCATAATTCCTCGTGCACTCACTGTCGTCCTGTTTTACTGCAGAGTTTCCAGTCTCTGAGTGCTCCACTGTTCCCCAGAGACTGGTCTGAAGTCCAAGTCCACTCAGACTACTACATAGGGAGGGTGAGGAGATCTTTCTCCAAGTTGGTGGACTTCTCCCAGGAACTGGAAAAGAAGCTGTCTGCAGAAGGTCAGTAACTTCTGTTATGATATTGTTGTTGTTGGGATATTATTATTTTGTTAGCTAAATCTGATGTTCACCATCATATTTTACTATTCGTATGTCACAAATTAATTTGTCATACAAGACAAAATTACAATAACTGAATAGTACATAAAGGCTTTTATGTTCTACTGCTTAAGGGCCATTTGCCAAATGTTCCTATCAGACAGTTGTTTCACTGACAACATTTCTTTTTCTTTTATTTTGTAGAAGTGAGCAAGATGAATCAATATGCAGGTATGTGTATGGATATGAACTTATTAGTAAAAATAAGTAAAACTGAAAGAGCTGTACAGTATTATTGGAGTGGAAATATTGTAATTACGGGTAAAATTAAAAGGGTTAAAAGTAAACTTCTAGGTTTCACCCATACAGTTTTTATCCATTAAACATATAAATATCATACAAAATTTTCACTTGCAAAACTGATGTGAATATCTTATTCTTTGTTATCTTGTTGCAGCACAAAGTAGTTCTATAGGCTTAGAAATTGTTTTCTAAATTGCAGTGCTTTTCAACACTTCGTAACTTTTTTTCTGGGTTTATTTTGTTATTTCTGTCTAAAAAGTATTGGGTATGTGACAATAATAAGCAAATAATTGAAAATAGTTGAGTTTAGGGCTTTCAAACACTTAGATTATTCTGGACAATATAGTTGGAGTCATGTTTTTTGCTCTGTGAGCTCTTTGAGCTATGATTGTAAAATGACAGGTCCTTACGAGAACATACAAACTCACATGTGTTTTCAGTGATGCGAAGGCAGAGAGACTTAAATATTCAAATTTTGAGTGAATTATTCCTTAAAATCTGTGAACTCTGAATTAAATTATGAAAATATTACATTTCTCAATATAAACATTCTGTTCCTCTCCAGTGGATGTGACTCTGGATCCTGCGACTGCTTCAGGCTGGCTGATTCTGTCCCCAGATGGAAAACAGGTAAAGTGTGACAGTGTGGTCCAACACTTTGATTTAATGCATTTCGTTAAATAAGCTCCTTTCTGTGGGTTTTGAAGATTCTGCTTACAGCTGGTTCAAATCAGATCTCCCTGGTAGAGTTCAAACTGCTGTTGCTGTGATCAAGTCACCAAATGGTTGATAAAGGTGTCCCTCAAGGATCAATATTAGGCCCACTGCTATTTACTCTGTACGTAAATTATATTTATTTTCCAACTCAGTCAGGGTGAACAGGTGTGGTGTTTGGCAACAAAACTGAACATCACTGATAATGTCCACGATGTAAAAACAGACTTGTTGTTGTTGTTGTTGTTGTTGACAATGATGATGATCCACAGGTGAGCCTCAGCACCTATCAGAGGAAGCCCTCCTTCCCTGACGACCCCCTCAGGTTCGACTCCTGCGTCTCCGTTCTGGGGAAACAAAGCTTCACCTCTGGAAGACGCTACTGGGTGGTTCAGGTAGGAAATCAGATCTCCGGTTACACTTTGAACCTCAAACACTATTGACTTTACATCAGCTGATCCATCCTCACAAACTTGTGCTGTGCTTACACGCATTGGTGTAATCTTAAAAACGTTATATTAAATTAAAGTCAAGATAAAAAAAGTTTTACTATTTTATATAATGGTGTGACCATGAACAAAGATTCTTGGACCTGACCAGGACCTAACCAGAAACACGTCTAAATGACTAATACTTACCATTAGTTTTGGAATTGGTCCAGTAGATCGCCTTCGCCGACAGCAGCACGTGGGCTGCAACGGCTGCAACTTAATCCTTGCGGGCAATTGCGCCTGTGAAAAGTCCGTCCACTAAAAGTGGCTGTTTTTGCTTTCTCAGACTGTTATTCTAAATGTCTGACAACATTATGGAAAGGATCCCTACAAAGACAGACCATTTGTTAAAGAGTAAGATCCTTTTAGTTTAACCAGAAACACGATCGTCATCCTGCAACAACTCTCGCGAGATTCCAGAGCGAGACTTTTCCTTGAGCGAGACTGGAATTACCCTTTAAGGAGAAAGTTCAGAGGAATGGTTAATCTGAAACTAGCATAGTCAGCAGCAGCTTCACCACAAAACATCAAGATCATGTTTACAAGAGGCACGAAGAGGCTCCCTTATCCAAAGTGGATTAAATATGTGCAATAGACAATTAGAGTCACCTTCAGGATGAGAGTCAGACTCGTATATGCTTCTTTTTTGAAGCGATTACATACATAATCTCCACAAGAAAATGCGCAGCGTCTTAAATAAGTCAATATTAAATTAGCTTGGGAGGAGGTAGTCCAGCATGTTTTTTTAAATAAGCTGATATTCCCTCTACTCTTTTATCATAGTGTGAATTATACTTTTATGTCCAACTGCAACCAATAATCAATCATGGGTTTTGTTTTCTTCCGATTGATGGATTTGCTATATGTCAAAGTCAAGGTGGCCAGTGGATCTCATTAAAAAAAACTTCACCTGCAGATCCGCATTATGTGCTGTTGATGTGACCAAATGACTCTTCACACCCTCTTGTGGCTGCCAGGATGCTGAGCTATTTCTTTATGCAGTTTGAACTTACAGAAGAAAACAAGTCCATCATCCAAGTCCGTCAGGGACTGGAAGAAATTTCAATCCCACCTTGTCACCTATTTCAAATCTTGCAGGATGAAAGAAAAACAAAAATATGTCCTGCGTAAGCTCCTGTGACTTATGTTCACAGGTCCTGGTCAGCTTGTATTTTGGCAATGTGAATCTAAACCAAGAAAAAAACGATCTGACCCTTTAACAGCAGCTCTTGTTGCGTCAATAATTTGCTTGTTTGTCTAATTCTCTGTTCTGTACGATGTGTTTCAGGTCGGGGATAAAACAGACTGGGATCTTGGCGTGGCCAGGGAGTCCATCAACAGGAAGGGGGCCATCACAGTGCGCCCTGACAGCGGTTACTGGGCCATCTGTCGGCGGAAGGGTGGCAGTCTCAGCGCCTGCGCCGGCCCCTCCGTCACCATCAATCTCCAGGAAACCCCCCAGAAAGTTGCTGTCTTCCTGGACTACGAGGAAGGGTCGGTGTCCTTCTACAACGCAGAAGCAAAGACTCACATTTACACTTACAGCGGATGTAACTTCATGGAGCCTCTCTACCCGTACTTCAACCCGTGTCTTCATGACAACGGGAAGAACACCACCCCGTTGATTATCTGTCATGTTGAGGTTGGGTTCGCTGAAGAGATCAATTCATTTTGAAGAACGGGAGACTCGGCACACGCTTGTTTAGACGGCAAAGTCCATGCACATTTCCTTATCTGTTATTAAACTGGGTGCACACCATGTACACCAAGAAAAATATAGGAAAATAAGGTCTATACAGCCTGTGTTTTTATACAGCCAGTGGCAGATTGCTATCTGTGTCCACATCACTCAGCTACCTTCCTACCCTGATGCCCTTTAAACACGTGTGCCCGCTTGCTGAGACCCCATCCACATCTCATCCACCGATCTATTCATTGGTGGTATGAAGGTCGTCCTTTAAAGATAGGCTACATTTGTTGTTCCTGATGTTTGTCGCACAAATTTTACTGCCTACTACAGTGGTCGAGGAACTTCAGAAAGCGCAAACACATTTAGAACCACATTCACCAATTTGACAATGCAGATGTGGCATAAAGAAACACTGCAGAGAAGGAAAACATGAACAACACAGCATACGTTTCCCAGGGACACTAAAAACGGATGAACATGCCAGTAGTCAGTAAATGTCTAACGCTGCTCTTGCAATCAGAGTGTTAAAACTAAAATTAACAGTGTTTATTGGTTTGTAGTGTCCCCCCCCCAGACATTTCTGTGATGTTGTAGTTCCATTTTGTTCGGACTTGCTTTTGATCCTTGAAGACGTTTCTCCTCTCATTCAAAAGGCTTCTACAAATTCGAGGTACTTGTACTTTACTTGAGTATTCCCATTTCATGCAACTTTATACTTCTACTCCACTACATCTCAGAGGCAAATATTGTAGCTACTTTTTACTCCACTGTTGTCTGACAGCTTTAGCTACTTTTCAGATTACAATTTTTCATACCCTTCATATTTGGTGATTTTGAATTTGAATGTTTCTGATAAACTGAAGGATTAAGTTCCTTTATAGGTTGAGTTCTTAAGCTAAATAAACTATTTAAAACCCCTCTTGGATCAGCTGGAAAATGCATCGTCACAAAGCTGAAAACAGGGCTGTTTTTCTGAGCTCATGAAAAGTTAACTTTTTAGAGATACGTGGTTCTCACAGGACAGCGACGCTACAAACATGATGAATCTTATACAATATGATGCGTTGCTGTAGATTAAACTACTCAACCGTTTATAAAGGAGTTAAAATTAGCTCAACCTTAAACAACTACATAAGTAAAATGCAACATACACATTAATGCAGCAGTAACATTAGTCCAAAAACATATATATAATAGTAACATGTAACACTGCAGAATGAGTACTTTTACTTTTGATACTTGAGGTAAATGTTGCTCCTAATAATTACATACTTTTACGTTGCACCGCGACAAAATCAGGGAGTGTTAAATCTTGTTAAAAGATTATAAATACCTGATGTTCTATTGCTCTGGTTCTGAAAACAAGAAAGTTAATATAAGCCAAGTTTATAACTTCTGAACTGTTGATACTGTTATTATGTTAAATAATAATCCTCGCATTATCTTCAACCTTTTTGATGCACTATAAATGTTTGGCAGTAGTTTTTAACTACAGATCATTAGACTTCTTTTGGCCCCGTTAGTTTGTCAGCTGTTACATGTTAAATTATTGATTGCCAGACCTCATTTACAGCTGACTAATGCTGCTAATTAGCAATCATCTTAATATAAAACAGCTGTGAAGGATTGTTTGTCATTGTGATATTGTTACTTTAGAGTTTAAGCCAATATCTCTGAGGTGTTTATATTATTTTATATATATAATTGTTTTTACATATGTTTTCTTGCATATTTATATAAAAAGTGGGTCTATTTTTGGCATTTATTATTTTAAGGTACTGCTTTTCTAGAACTAGGATATCACTTCTTTTTTTAACCTTTTCATATTGATTAGTGTACTTAATTGATTTATTTTTGCTTACATTTGTGAAGAAAGGAGACAAATTACCACAAGATCATGTTCTGAGGGTGTAATCTTTCAATGTACAAAAAGCCTGTATATACTTTTGCACTAAATAAATACACTTTATAGAACAAGAAAACAAAATTTTTCTCAAATTTTAATTCAGCCTTTATGCTCTTATTTGCAGAATTGTTATGACACTAAAGCATCTATTGAATTACTCTCAACAGCATGGTTTTTCTTTGTAAAAAGAAATATTTTTTTAAACGAGCACTAGGAGTCAGTAAAGTGACAGGTTTCTGTTTCATCTGTGGCCACCATGACTGAACGGAAGTTGCTTTGAATCAAAACACCCACCAGGTGGCGTGTAGGAGCCATTTATGTTGGCATGTCATATTATTTTGTTTAGATATATCTTGCAGTATTATTTTGGACACTGAGTGGCAGTCATTAGATGCACAGGGTTGTACACATAGGGGGCATAGGTGACAGGAAATGGAAGGCACAAACAGAGCAACCTGGTTCGTTCATGTCTTTGTGCAAATTCCTCAATAAACATCAAACTAAACTGCAAACAACTCACTGGATATTCTGTTGTATTGTAAGTAAGATCACTCCTCCTACCTGTGTGTTTATGACATTTAAAGTCCCTGAAGCTTTATGACTTTCTTAAGCTCAAGAATGAGGGTGAGGTCAGGAACCGGCTGTGCAGCACCGCAACACACACTGAGCTGAATTGAGCATTGTGCTCTCAGCTCTTCATGACTGACAGCCTTTGTAGGCAAAGCAGCTGTTGTCAATTAATTGCTCTAAAAATACAGCCAAAATCCCCTATGGCACGTAAGGTTATTTTGACTGCACCACTTCTGTTTGACTTTTGTGGTTCCCAGGTTTCACAGTTGATCTGCAGGTAATTCAAGTTCTGCCTATTCGTTATATGCATCCTGCAGGAGCTGTTTCATTGGTCCACTGATGTTTAAAGTTGTGTTTTATGTCTGGTGACCATTTTTACTGATGTACCGGTACAAATACTGCTGACAAAGATCACCTGACTGCTCCATTAACAATTGTCTTGCACACGATAGATTTTGTGGGAAACTGAAGGCTGAAAACTGAGTCTTTGAAATGCAACAGGCCTCATGAGACCCTGAATTGGGATGCACCAATTGATTGGCCAGGATAAAAGTCCAGGCTGGCATCACTTATGAAAAAAATAAATACACATATACTGTACAGCACTCTAAATTTTTAGCAGCGTGCCTCTAGGGATGGCAATGTCGTCTTTGGTCCAGACTGAAATATCTCCACATCTATTCGATGGATCAGCACAAGATTTGGAACAGACATTCATGTTTCCCAGAGGATGAATCCTCCTGATTTTGGTGATCCCCTGACTTTTCATCTAGCGCCATCATCAGTTTCAAGTTGTAATTTGTCCAAGACTGTGGTCCATGACTAAATACTTGCAAAACTAATGACATTCCCATCAGCCTCAGCTAAACTTTATGTTGCTAATTTGCAAACATTAGCATGCTAACACACTAAGCTAAGATGATGAACATGGTAAACATTGAACCTGCTAAATATCAGCGTTTTAGCACGGTTACTGTGAGAATATTCGCAGCACTATGCCAAAGTACAGCCTCACAGAGCGGCAAGCGTGGCTGTAGACTCTAAGTCTTGTTGAGATTGTCTACATCAACTTTTCCAGCAAATAAAGACCATTGTACAACACAAGACAGCACATTCTCACCATGACCGTAGCAGAAATATTTAATAAAATGTGTTTCTATATTTTTGTTGGTTGCTGCTGATGGTTTCTGTTTTCTAAACTTTGAAAACAGTTCCTCATCTTTGGGTACGTGTGCATGAGCACAATGGTGTAAATACTTTGAGAGCAGCCAATATCTTACGAAACCTGTAGTTAATTAGATATTCTCACACCTTATGTAAATAGCATAAACATTTCCTTACCGTGCTTACTGAAGTTGTGGTCTCACTATGATATGTGTCATGCATTCCTAAAGTGGTTGCAAACTTATTTTGTAAGAGCTGTTACACAACAGGTAACCTACCCATACTGGATTTCATCTCGTATAATTAATGAGCAGCGCATCTCTAAAATGAAACGTACCAGTCCTGCTACAGTCTTGTAGCCACAAACATTCATGTAAGATTTAAAGGAGGTCAACATTCAGCCTACATTGCTGACATTGTTGTGTGCTAGGTGGAGGATCCATGGGCAGACACACACGCAAACACAAAAGGTAAGAAGGGGAGAACAGGGTTTATTGGCTAGAGCGGGTACGGGGGATAGCGTCCAGGGGTCGGTGGGAGTGGAGCAGGCGAGGGGGGAACAATCCGAGGAGGTAGGCAGGATCAGCGGGGTAGTGGACCTGAGGGAGACAAGACACGGGTTAGGGCAATGATAAACGGAACTTAGTTTCAACTAGAGTTGAGAGGCCGTAGCTTTCTACCGATGAGTGAAAAGCAATAATCTGGCGATGAGTGGAAGGCAGGCCGGGGTAAAAGTACTGAGCGTTGATGAGATGATGGATGGCAGGTGGTGCGGCTGATAATCACGGCAGGTGGTGCAGAGGGAAGGCAACGCCTCCCCATCCACGGAGCAGTCAGGTGAGTCTGGGGAAACAGGGAGAGGGAGAGAGAGAGAGAGAGCGAGAGGAAGAGGAAGAGAGAGAGCCGGGGACCTCATGGGGCTGGCGGGGTGCGTCTCCTGCGTGCCATAACAGACATTACTGAACGGGGGTCGCCCTTCAATGTACAGGACTCTACCTCCATAAGAATGTGCATTTCAACATCTAATTTGTGAAAATATTACATCAAAATAAGGAAAGCTGAAGATATTGGGGAAAAAAATATTATGTAATCCTGGTGATATACGCGCATGCGCTTTAAACAATGTACACACACATAGAGGTTCAGGAATAGCAGGTTATTCTGTGGTTGTTCTGTGGAACATCTTTTCTCCAGAGTGCGTATTCAACGTATACAGTACAGTGTTTGATGGGTAGCAGAAGTAGTATTTTTGGTTTATTACATATATATATATATATATTTATTAATGTTTGTGGTTATGTATGTATTTATTATCGTTTCCATTTTATTTTACTTTAATGCTCCATGTCAACTTCATATTATCACTTGTGATTGAAATATTTGCATATGTTATGTCTATTGTGAAAACATAAAAAAAAACATATAAAAAAACTATTAAATCATAAGAGCTCAATACTTATTCCACCACTGATATTTGCAAAAGCACAATCAGATATTGTTGAACAATGAAAATGCACATTTTCATAAAATAAAATGATAATAATCTCCACTATCACCTGACAACTGGGTTGAAGAACATTTAGTTCTCTAATCTAGTCAGAAGTTGCCTCACAGGTTTTCAGTTCACTTGCACGCAGGCACTGTACGTTTCACCGTGATCTGATTGTAATCTGCACAATAGGTTGTTTTTCCTCCTCTGTGTGGCATCACAACAGTAAAACTGCACTGTAGTACTGCATGTACTTTTAAAATACTTTTAATCCCGACTTTTACCTGGTTAAATAAAAGAAAAAAATCAAATGACAAATAGTTTCATCAAAATGCAGTTGAATGGATAATTACAAAATCACCAAATCCACTCTCTGTTATCAACTGCTCCATCATTAAACTTCAACTTTAAAAACAAACAAACAGAAAACTAAGCTTCTGCTCAGAGTCAAAAGAGACTCCATGCGTAGTTTTCCTTGCCGCGAAGAAGATTAATTTTACAGTTTTATATTTTGTGTGTGACAACAGATTTAATCATCATTTGTATGCATTTAATAAGCTTTTGGCGTCAGTAAGATAGAGTTGCTGTTGTAAAACCCTGCAATGTCAGCCCATTCACATACTGTTTCCTGGAGGTTCAAGGGTGTAGGACTCACTCAAAACTTCCCTCAGTCTCTATTTTCAGTTAAATCAGATAAAAGTCACTTGAGATTAAAAACACCTTTTCAAGAGAGACCTGGCCACGAGTGCAGCAAAAAAAAAAACAGACTGAGACAACTGTCACAGTCTGTTCACAGACTGCTAGTTCAATGAACAGTTTGACAGATATGCACACCTGATGTATATATTGATACTGATTACAGTCTTGTCTTTTCTGTCAGTGTAGATCATTTTGAAAAACAACAAGCTATCGAAAAGTAATCCAGGTAAAATGCAGGGATGCTATAAAACACACAACTTGACAAATCCTTTATGTCCAAATTAATTGTAAAGGTCTAACGATCCTCAATAGTCGTTAATGTTTTTATTTTACAGGGACCACTGCCCAAAAGGGGGGGGTGTGCAGTAAAGGGTTTCAAATCTACAGTAGAGTAGAGAAAATCCTCCAGTCGACTTTGGTTTGGTAATGCAACACAAAATGTCACTACTGGATGATTCTGGATCCCAGATTTCAATTACAACATTTTTTAAGTCCAATGCCAAGGTTTTCTATGATTCTTGCTTCTTACAGTTTCTGCATATTGTGAAAGTAAAATAGCATGAATCATTAGTTTATCATGTATTCATTTTGTCCTTTGTATCTCTCTTTGTATGTCTGTAAGCTGAGGCCTCTACATAGAGCTGTGTGTACACGTCGTGTTACAGTATAGCCAGATGTGCTTGTTCACATGTTAAAGTGTGACTAGGCGTCACACCTTGCTTATGTGTCTAGATTACATCAGCGTATGAACAAGATCATGCCTTCTTCGTGGCTTCTGTTAATTGGTTGAATGTTGTTTAACTTTGGGCAAAGAACCAATTGCATGTTGCTTCGTTGCTCTAGAAATACTATAAAAATGAACTGTATCCTTCCTTCGAAGAGACACCGTGCTCTGCCTTCTGTGGGAAAGTATGATCTCCTATATTGTACACAATATATATTTTTCCTTCAACCCGTCAGTGTTTTTGTGTATTATTTCATGCATGCTAGTGCAAGTGTTTGAAGACAATTTCCACAACAATATCGCAACCACAATGTGGTTATGGTTAGGGAAAGATCATGGTTACAGAACAGTGTCCGCTGTCATGAGGCCCAGTAGATTTAGGCCCCCTGCAGGGCCAAGTGATGGGTCTAAACATCATTCAACATAAATACTGGACTTACCCGTATTGTTAACTAACTTCTTCATTTAATTTTGTTCTTATTGTTTCTCTTTCTTCTTCAATTCTAACAAGTGACCTGCTTGTTTTAAAAAAGGGGAATGTTTTTTAACTTATTCTTGATGGTATTTTGCTAAACAAGTTTTAAAAGTATTAGTGGCTAACCTGTGGATTAATAGATTATTACTGGAAAGAAGTAGAGCTCATTACTTAAGAGTATGGTGACTTCTGGCACAATGAGTCAGAGTTAATTGACGACATGACAGCTGGATACTAGTTTATTTGATGAATCACTTTCCCGGGTTTGGCCATCGTACATGCCAACTGATTCCGGGTTTCCTTTGAGTCTTTGAGCTTGCCAGAAAACTGACAGAAGAAAACATTCCTCAGAATGGGAATCTGATCATGACATTTAACAATGCCGGGTTGCAGCTTGTGTTCTTCACAAGGTTGTTAAATTATTTCTTTTGAAAAAAACTTGTTTAGATTTGTTAACTGACTTAAAAATGATATCCAGAGGTGAAAAGTGACTAAGTACATTTACTCAAGTACTGAATTTTCAGGTACTTTTATTTCACTTGTGTATTATGTGTTTCTACTCCACTATATTTCAAAGGCAAATATTGGAGTTTTTCGAGGGATGGCAATGTTGGGCCATTGGTCGGTTCACCACTTTGTTTCAGACTGAAATATCAAATATAATATGTGATAGTTTGCCGTGAAATTTTGTCACAGAAATTCATGTAACCCTCAGAATAAATGTCAAATGTTTCGTTTTTGTCCAATACTTAACGAATGAGATTCCCAGCAGCCTCAGCTGTACTTCTTGTTTTGTGCTAATTAGCACGTTTGCATGCTAACAGGCAGAGGTGGGACCAAGTCATTGTTTTGTAAGTCTTTGCACTCAAGTCCCAAGTCAAGACAGGCAAGTCCCAAGTCCTAAACTTTGAGTTTCAAGTCCTAGACATAGTATTTATATATATATGTTAAAGTAAGATGGTAAACATGGTAGACATTATACCTGCTAGACATTAGCATGTTAGCATTGTCAACAACAGCCTCACACAGCCGCTGGCATATCTTGTTTTTAATTTCTTTCTTAAAACATGTCAAGATTTGTTAACCTACTTTGAAAATGTAACGTTTAGTGGTGGAAACTAAGTGTTGAAGTTCTTGTACTTAACTTGGGCACTTCCATGTCATGCTACTTTCCACTTCAGAGACAAATATCATACGTTTTACTCCATTACTTACTTACTAGTACGCTACTAGTTACTTTGCAGATTAAAGGAATAGCTTGACTTATTTACTGTCTTGATAAAAAGGATAAAATGGTGTTAAAGTTGGCTCCAACTTTGACACGATAACACATTTCAATGCTTATTTCACCACTGTTGATAATACAATAGTGTGTTTGTGTGGGGGTGTGTGTGTGTGTGTGGATGATTCATCCATTTCAACTATGTGGCTGCAGGTGTGTACATGTGCATGATCGCAACTATCAATCAGAGCCAAGACCACAGATGATTAAGTAACATGTGGGCTGGTCTATCTGCCTCTCCCTTGCTGCTGGTATATGCTGTGTGTTATAATACAAGAAAACAGTTTGTGGAAAAAAAACAACTTATAAACATATATTTTATTTAATTTTTTATTAATTGTTGTTAGAGTCTTTGCATTTTGCAGTAATGCAAAAACTGTACATTTAGACAAAGAGTTAATTGTTGTTACTGTTCTTGACGTGCATTGTTTTTTGAAGGAAGAAAAGGTGGAACTTTGCAAAACAGGTTCGTCCTCCTGGAAAGGTTGAAACAACACCGATCTGACGCGCAGAAAAATGCAAAAGTACCCTGAGTCAAAACAAGTACGAAAATTTGGACATTCTTGAGGTAGCAACCCACACGTACTATTTTCCTTTCATTTCCCTGCAAGAGAGAGCAAAAATGAAATAACCCTTCAGGACCTGATCAACATGTTTCTTTGCAGCACTTTTCATGGCCTGTTAACTCCATTGTTAAATGGCGTGGATGTACAATGATGAACTTACACCTTTGTGATTTATGCACATATCTTGATATATATCTTGACATATCAACCTATAAAATATTTTGTAAAGAAAAAAAAAATGAAGGACCTCGTTGCATCTTAAACAGAACTTTGACCCTGAATCATATGTTACGTCTTGTTTATCTAAAAGCCGAAGATCTTAAGTTGCACAGTTGAGAACTGTTATTATTTTTATTATTATTGAGAGTAAAAAATATTCGACAGGAAAACAGATTGCATGAGCTGTGTGGTTGCATTTTCTTTTGTATACAAACTATGATGATTTTAAGAGTTAATTTTCCACAAAATGGCTCCAAAAATGGAAAATATTCAGGTGTACAAATGATAAAAAATTGGAATGAGTGTTTCATTTTTGTGTTTAAGTTCATTGAATGATTGATGTGGGGAAATGGATCCAAACCCTGCAGGGCGGAGCTAAACGGTAAACGGACTAATCCTGCTGCAGACAAGGAGGGACTCTGGGGAGTATATATATATAACTTCTTGCACACTGTATCTGCATTGTGTGCTCCATCTGTGAGGATAATCGGGACACTTGACATGA
>LKNJ01005543.1:0-22661 GCA_002120245.1 Maccullochella peelii
GGAATGGGATGTCATTAAAGCACCTGTAGGTGTAATGTGTAGGTGGCCCAATACTTTTGTCCATATAGTGTATATACAGGCAGACTTTCAAGTGAAAGGCTTTGAGTCTTCCACTCGAAATGATCACACAATAATACACATGATTGCATTCATGCGTGTGCCCACAAATACACACAATCACACCGACAAACACCTCCTACCCCCTCCTGTCACACCCCCACTTTAGAAAAATCAAACTTGTTGCCTTTTGCGCTTTACCATTCCCTCCTAGGGCCCTGATTGGCTCAAATGGCTCCACGGGAATCGGTTCACTCAACCCAATCGAAACGTGTGAAAGTGTGAGAAGAAGACAAAGAAGGAAAAAACAAATAATAATCACAGCCATGGTGCACACATAATTTTTTTCTCTAGCTTTGTTTAGCCCCCCTTGTTTGGGTGTACTTATATTTCCATTCAGAGCACGCATCACAACAGGGCAGGGGCTCAAATGTTTGACCACCCAAACAACGAGGGGATTTGGAGGAAGGAGAAAGTGTTATTGTTAGTGGGAGTGGAGGGACACCAGCTACCGGAAAACACACACGAAGGATGCAGGCTACACACGGGCAGACACGCTACAGTGGACGCAAACACACACGGGCAGGTGAACAAACACACACACACACACACACACATTAAAAAGTCTCATAAGAATACGAACTCTAATCTCTTTACTCATTGTCTGCTTACACACACAAACATGCATAAATACACTGACTGGTGCAAGCTGCCAGTATTATCAGAGCGAGTCGGGATAAGTGTGTGTGTTTGTGCGTGTTTGCTCCGCGTGTGTTTGTGTCATAGAGAGATGGAGGAGGTGGGCAGCAGACCACAGCCATCCATCTAGGGGAGTCAATAGTGCACAGCATAGGCTACAGGCTTCACAGCACCGAATGCACACTCCCACCACACACACACACACACACACACACAGTCAGTGTGGTGCCCTTGTGAGGGTTACAGCTCTCAGGGTGTTAAGATGGTGGAGCCCCGAGCCATCAATCTTTACCCAGCAGCCTTGCTTGACCTGCCCTCTGACACACACACACACACACACACACACACACACACACGGTCGCACCCCGCACATATAAAACCCTTCTCTTTCCACACACAAAACACACACCAAATTGCACAAATACATTCTCTCTTCTCCTCTCTTGCACTCTTCGCTCTCTCCATCTTCCTCACTCCCTCTCCATCTTTATCTCTCCCTCGCAGACACCTGCTACAGTATGCGTCATGCTAACTGATTGGCGCCTCTAAAAATGATAGCAATCATGAGGCAGCCGATGAACAGTGGACTAAAAAGGGGAATGTCCATTGATTTTCATTCTTATAGGTGGTGAGTCATGGTGAGGCATTGTACTCAGGAGCTCCGACTGTAAGACAAAAGGCTTGGGCCGAAACTACAATCTGAGATGTGGGCCAGTCAATACTCTGAGCCAAAAAAAAAAAAATGAAAACACTCATATGGAAGAGAGATACAGGGAGAGAGGAGAGCTTTATTCCAGCTGGTAGGAATCTAATGGTGTGGAGAGTGTGGGCTATTTCAATTTCAGCAGGACAACATGTCCATCTGTCCCCTGGTGTGTTTTCAATGTTCACTGTGGTTTCTAAATGGCTCCCATTTAGCTTTAGGACTTCTGATCTCATGATACAAGACAAATCCTGCCTAAAACTGCCTGTAGGTTGTTTGTTTCTTTGTTTGAGGTGGGCAAATCAAACAGCAAAGTCCCTGCCAAAGCTTTTCAGAGGACTGCTGAATGACATGTATGAATCGGAGCATCACGCTTGGCAAACTTCAAACCATGTAATGGGTTTAAAGGATAGGTTCAAGTCTGTCTTAAAACAGTACTCATACAGTATGTTGAAACAATTTTTGGTCCCTGTAATCTGCCCGCCCATTTTATATTGGCCATCAAGAAATCCCTTCCTAATGCAATTCCAATGTAAGTCATGGGGGACAAAATTTCATATATGAGGCCGCAAGAACCGGAGTTAGACAAATTAAGTAATTATCTACCAAAGTTACATTCTTTTTAGTACAAAATTCCCTCTTCCACTTCAGCTCAGAAGGAAAAAGCTGTCTAGGGAAACAAAAAGACAGAATGTTGAACTAAAAAGACTGTAACTTTGGTAGATACTAGTAGTGGGAATCTTACAATTTGATTTTGATTCTTGGTGTCACAATTCGATTCAAAACCGATTCTCGATTGAATAAACAAAAAGGGGACACTAATTTTAGGCTCTTGCTCCTTTTACTCGTGTCCTTACTCCACTGAAATGCAAAGCAGAACATAACTGGCAGTTAAGCTACATGGTATGGTCTGAAGGACAATGTCTAACAAACATTAACAAGCAAAGAAAAGTGTGTGAGAGTACACTGATTTTTTTTTCTGCATTCATTTGGAAGCATAATATAGTTCCTGTATAAGAATAGTGAAATTAAAGTGTATTTTACTGACCGAGATCACAATGTCTTTTGTAAAACAGAGGTTGGTCTATGTGTTCTGGAGTATGCGGGGAAAAAGGCACTCCAATGTGCTTTTACTAACTTACTGTCTCACATCCACAGTTATTCACACCTTCTAACCTTCTTAGCTAAGAAGGTGCACCTAAAAGCTTGCCTATTTTGCATACAAACTACTCAATAACAGGAGTGTGTGCACGCTCTACACTGTCCAGGTGCTGCATTGTGCCCTCGCAGTTGAGTTCCACCGTTTTTGTTCCGTTGTACAAAAAAAAATCAATTTTTGGCATTTGTGAATCGATTCAGAATCGTAGAGGGTTGCGAGTCTTATGTGAATCACCCCTAGTATATACCCACTTGATTTGTCTAACTCAGACTGTTAAACAGGGACCGCAAATATTGCCCCTCATCCTTGACATTGGATTGCATTTGTAATGGATTTCTGGATGGCCAGTATGGACAGAGAGAACAATTACAGCTACCAACGAGTGTTTCAATGTACATATAGGCACATGAGCTTTGTATTTTCAGTTTGCTACAATGTCATGGTCAGCGCAAAAATCAACCCAACATTTAGTGGCAATGTGGCATCAGTGCTACAGGAAATTCAGAAATGAATGATAATATGTTTATGTCTGTGGATGTTCATGTCACTGGTTCCCAGCCTGGAGGTTGAGATCCTCACAAGGGGTCACAAGATGAATCTAAGCGGTCGCAAGATCAGTACAGGGATAGGAAATAAGAAAAAGCTACATTTTGCTACACAAGGTTATTTTAGTTAGGTTTTTTGTGGTTTTTTTAACCTTCAATATAGGTTGGGATGATCACTGACTGAGGGGGATTATTCAATAACCATGATAATGATTTTGAGGAAATTTGATAGTGAAACCAATAACCCACTGAAAGATGGGAATCAGAACTGGATGTCAAATACTGTGGGGATCACTACTGGTGCTTTGGGAAACACATTCAAAATAGTTGAATAGTTCATTTTAGACATTAGAAAAAGAGGTTTGACAAAATAAATCTAACTCAAAGTCAACTTACGAGCTCTCTTTACCCTGGAGCTTTCAACGCATTTTCTGCTGATGACGTCCGTGACATGCAGTTGAAAGTTCCAGAAAAGGCTGGTACTGTGAGTGGACTTTGAGTTAACAGTATTTTTTTCAAACTTCAATCAAAATAATTTGTATAATGTGAATATGATGACCAAACAAGTAGAATGATTCACTGTTTGTATCTGTAATGAGCTAGATCCACTAAAATCAGAAAATGTAATGTACACTTAACTGTAACAGAGCCTTAAAGACAAATAAGACAACATTTAAGATATATCTCAATATTCCTATAGCCAAATCTAAATCTTATATCACAATATCAATATTATATAGATATAGTGGATCTATTAAGAAACATTTATTACATATTGCAAAAGTGTTGGAAGCAATCAATAATCACTTCACATAAATGATGTCAATGATGATAGCTAATCCATATTCATATTAATCACTATATCACGAGAATGGCATGACTGTCTCAACTATGAGAAGGCCTTTCAGGCTTCTGTTTGTAGTTTATTTGAAACCCATGACTTATTAGGCGTCCTGTAGTCCAGAAAAATATTAACCATATCCCATCCTACAAATTCAGACAGGAGACAAACACATAATTGCTCTTGTGGATCAAAAGAATAATTGCACTTGCATCACTTGTACTGTGAGTGCGACTGTTCCCAAGCAACACCTACCAGGCAGCATTGCTGTGGGCGCTGTCATCTAGGTGACAGAGCAGCTCCAGGGTTTGGGGGTTGTGGGTGGAGTCGTCAGGTGACTCGTGACTTCCTGTCTCCCAATCAGAGGGCATCCGCCATACTGCCGCACAAGACATCACCCTGCTGTCACTGGCTAGAGAGGCACAACACACAAACACACACACACAGAGTCATTCACAGATTGTTAGAGTACAGTGTGTGTGTGTGTGTGTGTGTGTGTGTGTGTGTGTGTGTGTGTGTGTGTGTGTGTGTGTGTGTGTGTGTGTGCACGTGCATGTGGTGAACAGGCACTGATGCGGTGACGTGGATACACTTTCCTCCAAATCCACATCACAAATGAGTTATTTTGGCACATCCACACCAGAGTCAGGGTTGCTAATTGGAACCAGTGGAGTAAATGTAGAATTGATACAGTAATTGGACTAAAAGTTTGAGACTGGAGGGCACAACCATACACACACACAGAGGGAAAGAGAGAGAGAGAGAGAGAGAGAGAGAGCCTAATTTCTTTTTGGTGTAGATATTGACAGTGTGTGGGCAGGTGTTGGGGCTATGAAGCACTGGCGTTAGGCCTGTTTGTCAAATTAAAAAGCAACGTGGTGCGAGTCCACAGGCTCTTGAGTGGTTTTAGACAACCTTGCACTTAAGTAAGTGGGCAAGCAATCATCTTGAACAAAAGCCTTTTCTTGCTCACATATTAGAGTGCCGGTGGGAGGCAGTATGGAAACACTATATGAAGGCACTTGTGTGTATTACGCCTGTGTGTGTGTGTGTGTGTGTGTGTGTTTGTATGTATATATTTATGTGTGTGTGTGTGTATGGTGTGCGCAGCAGTGCGTAGTGGGGCTGTCTGAGCTTCAGCCCGGTCCAGAGTGGCTGTCATCCTGTGAACTCAAGCATGTAGAACTCAGCTGACAGAGAGCGAGAGACAGAGGGGAAAAAAGAGAGGGAGCGAGGGAAGAGGGTGGTGGAGGGTTATGTCTACCCATAAAGGCCTACAGTGCACTCTGCATCAACCTCCCCATGTCTCATCTGACATAGCTGTCTGCTCCTGTGACGCAACCTCAGACACACTCACACACCTCCTATACTTGTGAGAACTCTTATTAACATAAAGCATTCCTTAGCCCCTAACCCCTAACCTAATTCTAATCCTAACCCTAAAAACAAGACTGGCAAAAATGTCCTCACTTTATGTCGTCACTGTCAAGATCTAAAATTCTAAAATCTTACAAGAGCTCTTACACACAAATAGCAGAAGTGGCAGGACTTTGTAACTAAAATTAGATCGTAATCTTAATTAGAGTGCCACTGATACACTGGCATGGCCAATATTATCGGCTGATTTTAGCTTATCACAGATACATGGCTATCAACGTACATGTCAGCTTAAGCATAACAAGAACCTACAGCGCAGAAATGCTAAAGATATGATGTCTGAGGTAAATTACAGACAGTGTCACCATCACATTTGTTTGTTTGTTCACCACAGAACACTGATATTTTATTTTTTAACTGTAAAAAATGTTTCACTAAATGCAGCGTTCGTAGATGTAGATGAAACACCACATTATGTTGGAAATCAGGCATTTTTCAAGGAGTATATTCAAATTCAAGCATATTCCTAACCTTGAAAACATGACGCTTAAAATTAAGCAAACTTTCCAGACTTTGTATGAACCCTGTAAATGCATATCTTGGTTACAAGGCCTTAAAAAATAGAAATGAGTGATGGGGCCCTACACTAACACAAAACTTTCTGCCTAAGTTAGAGGAGTTTTGGTTATTTCACATGAGAAATTCTCTGCATTTGCAGTTTTTTGTCTGTGCTTTTCTCAATGGTTTGAAGTAGGTGGGGCTCAGTGGGAAAAAGCTGATGTTAGAGCAGTTAAATGCACCAATCAGCATTTAGAAATATTTGGATCTGATGACATCTGTGGGGTTGTATGCGCATGTTGGCAGGTCACTATCACATAGTCGCATGGTCCCGATTAGCGAGTGTTGAACTCCTGCAACTTTGGTATTGCTTATCTAGTCATGAATATTTAAGGTTACAGAGTACTACTTGATATTTGAAACCATGTTTTCAGGGGCTTGAACAAAAATGTTTGTTGATGTTTGGTGTTGTGTGAACAAAAAAAATGGGCAATATATATAGTTATCAGTTAAATTGTTACATATTGACACCAGTATCAGGCTCAGAAAGCATTGGTTAGGCTCTAGTTTTAATCATACATCCAAGATATGCAATTGCATCTTGTCATGTGTTCAAAATAATTGGGATAAATCTGTTACCACATGTGTTAATGATAAGGAAGACTAAATCCATATCACCCTTTTGCTCATTAAAGTTAAAGTAGTATTTTCTGTCAAAGCTATGGCAGTGTACAGCTGTGTCAACTGAGAGGATTACGAGAGTTGATCTAGCCATTGCTGCTTGAAGCTGGTTCTTCTTGATCTTGTTTTGTTTTTTCTCAACTTACTACGCTGGGTAAATGTAGTGCTGCAAACCAAAAAATGTTTGTGAAGTTGTACATCATCTGTGCTTTTATGTAAGGTTTCTTTTAACTGTACGTGTGACCTTCAAGATTTTCCCCTGCCTGACAGTGACTTTGCAGCTGCTGCTATTATCCCTCATGTGGGTCATCATGTCCACACATTAGTATTGATTCTATCAGAGTCTGAACATGACTTCTACCACAGTTGCTAATGTCGGACCGGCGAAGACATACTGGCTGTTATTGATCACCTGTTAAAGACAGATTACATGTGTTATGATTCTCAATTAAACTGCATCAGGTCATTATATGGAATACACAACTAGAATGAGAAAAGAATAGGGAGATAAAGTATAAAAGAGGAAAGAGACAAAGGCAGAAAAACAAAAAAAAGAGAAATGTGGTGCCTAAAGAGGCAGTGAATGGAGCCAGAGACAGAAGGAAACAGTAGGACTCACTTTTGTTATAGCAGGTGGTAAGCACAGCCTTATCTGCAGGACTGGTGCCAATGTGCCATATCTCCCCAGCTTGGTGCAGAAGGACATTCTTATTAATGATGTTATTCTCATCATCAAAGTCAATGATGTGGATCTGAAAGAAAAGCAGAGACAGAGAGGAGAAATGTGTTGAGGATGAAGCTGGAGTTAAAACACTACATGCACCTCCCTCCACACACACACACACACAGCTGCAGTTCAAAGCTCCACTCACTCCTCTGATTCTCCCGAAAAAGAAGGTTCCTTTTTTTTTTTAATATGACAGTAAACGTAATTTCAAGGCAGGCATCTCTTTGGTTCTTTTTTTCCCTGTCAACTTCATACAGCTGAAGACTTTTCATCTTGATTTGGCCTTTAAAGCAACGATTAAGACACTTTTAGAAGTCACATTGGATTCATGGGAGTTGCATACGACATGCTGGAGAGAAAAACGTACAACAAAAAAGGAAATCGATAAAAGCTCATTCAATCTTTTTTTTTTTTAATGGCCCTGCTAAAAAGGGGCTGGGGATGAGGTGCATTATCCAAGGGGGCTTTTCTGTAAAAGGGCTTTAATTGTGTACTTTTTAAAAAAGACATTTCTTCTAAGCAAACCTTTGACAGCAGATGATAATTTACAGGGCTTGTACAGCTTTTTAAGAGTAAAATTCAAGCACTTTTCCAGCACTTCCAAGTTACCTAAACCAAACGTTTCCAGACTCTCGAAGCCTTTAATTGTTACTGTAACTGCCAGGAGACAACAAATATGACAAGGGGATCATTTCATTTGAAATATTAAAAGATTTTTGGTTTACTGTGTGGATGAAACACCAGATTATGTTGAAGATCAAGCATTTTACAAGGAGAATATTCAAATTCAAGCATATTCCTAACCTTGAAAGCATTTTCCAAACTTTCAAGACTTTGTACGAACCCTGAATTTAGCTATAGCTAAGCGTACTCTAATTTCACATGTCCAATTTTGATCTGCATAGTGTGCAATATGGCACACATGAGTGGGGCAGGGGCAATATAGAAAACATTTTCCTCCAGCAGTATTAAAAGAATGTAACTTTGTCTGTTGACGATTAAAAAGTACGCAGTATCAATATTATTTGGAATACGCAAAAATTACTTTTTTGAATAAGCTGGCATTTAAAACTCTTCTGTTGGCTGGTGAGAAACCTCAACGTGTGTTATATATGGTTTACGCCAAAAAAAGAAAAGAAAAAAGAAATACTGAGGCTGTATATACTGTAGGTCTGGCTATCAACTTCAACACTATTTTGGTACCAAGCAAAATGTGTCCAAGAACTGTCAAGTAAGGCATCGAATGCTTGCTGAAATTCATACTCTTCTTTTTTTATTCCTTGATCAGACAGTTTGATATAATTTTAGATTGTAGTTTGCTTAGACAAAGGTCTTATACAGATGCTTGTGTTCAGACAGCATATAACATTTAAAAAGTTTGACGTCTTTAGTTAAACCATTATTAATAATTTTTTTTCATCAAAGTGTTTCCAAGGTCAAGAGTAAAGTCACGCTCAGCACTAGCATCATGTAACTAGGTTACACCTTAGCTTAGTCACCGCTGGTTTCAGCCTCAGTTTTCCTGGTTCTAGCTTACTCTTTTTTTTCTTTTTTTAGTCTTAAGCTTTATGATGAATTAGGGCTGGGCAATATGGCCAAAAATGTTATCACAAACCAGTCGACATTGATAATTATCATGAGTAATGTCAAATCATTATTTCAAGTTCAAAGGCTGATTTTTGCTCCTTAGCGAAAGTTGAAGAAACCAGGTGGTTAATTGTGGTTTTAAGCTATTCTTTATTGTCAGAACATGACAAACACTTGCCAAACATCAGAACATTTCACAAATCTAAGGTACTGTAATTTCTTACCTTCTGCGTGTTCTAACGGGTGATATTGGTTCAAATCATGAAACAGGTTTTATGGTGTTGCCTGTCTTAGCTGGCACGTAACTATAAGCCTGTCAGCCACTGTGTCTCTAAGTATACCTCTATTTCTGCAACATGATTGGCTGTTTGTCTTCTTCTGTTAATGGCAGATGGCAACTAGCGTTTAAGGTGCATTAGCGCCCCCTCTCCTGGTGTTTGGGTGATTTAATTATATCAAACATTTATCGAACGTTTGTTATATTTATATTGAGGAAAATTATATCGCGATAATTATCGTTTTATCGCCCAGCCCTATGATGAATGATGCAAAAGATGCATAGAACTTGTTAACAGTTACACCTAAACTACTATATGCCATCAGGCAACAGAGATACCAACAGGTTTCCTTGACTTGAGGCCTCGGCTGCACTTGACAACACATTCAACAGCTATCTCAACTTTACAGCACACAAGTTCAACAAACAAGCTAAACTTTTATCCATAAGAAGTTAATAGAAATTCCTCCTTACAGAGCTCTTTTCATTAGATGGAAATCTATTCTATGAGGGCCCACGATTGAAGGCAGTTCAGGGCCTACAATGCAGTAAAACAGTGAGGGTCTCAAGGTTTGATCAGACAATTAATGGCGGTTTCTCCCATAAGAGAGACACTTACAGCACCTTGGGGGACTGTTAATGGGGTTGCACTGGACAATAACTCCTGCTAGGCACTTCCACCCCTCTTCCCTGTACTACTTTTACAGGCTAAACAAGAGGATGAAAGGAGGGGGTGTGAGGAGGAGGAGAAGAGCATCGGAGCGGCAGCATCCTTCAGCCTCCTCAAAGTCAGCTAGGCGGCTATTAACCTTGGGTTGGACTGCATCGAGCAAAAAATTATTACGCAAAGTTATAATTTTATGGTGGTGGGGGAGCGGTACAAATAAATTCAGGCTGGCGGGACAGGGTAATTGGAGGGCCTAGTAATAGGGTCCCCCCGAATGAACCCAGGTGTGAGGGGAGAGAGAAGTTTCAGCCCTCCTCCCCCAGGTGATTTATCCCTCATTCTTCCAGGCCTGGGGAGTGACTCATAGCCTTCAGCCACTTGGGCACCCAGCCCAGCACTTTTAATTATGTGCCGATGGTCGGAGGAATTGAGGCAGGGAGGAGGAGAGGAGGAAGATTGGGAAGAGGGGTTAAGGGAGGGATAAAGCCAAGCTGGCTCGTGGACCGCACTTCAGGGGCCTCTCCGCTAAAGCTCTTTAGCCGTGCAGATGACAGTAAGCAGGGCGGAGGAATAGCAAGTGGGTGAGAGGTGCCAAACTCTGGCGCTTTATCTCGTTAGCAGCCTTAAATGCCATGCCGGCGTGCCCTCCGATTTGTCATTCCAGCTATTGGTCTCTGAGGGATTTGAGAGGTGCTCTGCGAGTTAAGAGAGACATTTCCACCCAGCATTATGCTTAATGGGAGGTGGAGAGGCCAGCAGGCTTATGGATACAGCAGAAGCTATCAGGGCAGAAATGCCAATCGAAAAAACATTTTTCACATTGCAAGTTCAAACTTGGACGAACTGAGCTAACCAATGTTGGCCAGCAAACTTATGCAGAGTGGAAAAGACAATGAGCTTCATGAATAAAATGGACTGCACTGACTAAACCTGCTATTCCAGTGTAGGATCTTCGCAAAGAACTTGACCTAGCCTAAAAGATGAATAAATAATGATTCCTACATTTTACAGCTTTGAATGCTCTTTGGCATGTATATCAGAAAACAAATCACAAGTCAGTAAAGTATATTTTTACAATTTGAAAACAAACAGAATTCAAACTTGTTGTTAAACTACATAACTTAAATAAAACAACATAAATGATATAATATGGTGGCAGAACCAAGTAACATCAATCTATCCACACTAAAGGCCTTTATTACACACTGTGAAATAACAGCAATCTTGCAGGTTCTTTGCATGCCACACTGTGCTGGATGGGTCTAATAAAATCTTGGTCTCAATCTGTGTCACACTGTACAATATTCATTTTGAGGGATGTTAGAGTGTGCAATGAATGCGTGGTGAATGGTAGTGCTACTATGTAAATGGATCAAGATAATATGCCAGCAACTTCCATTCTCACGTTTCATAAAAGCAGTGAATCAAAAACAAGTTTAGCCGTCAAGATAGCACTGTGTTCTCCTTAAAAGTTTTTATCAAAGTGGTGCTTCTAATTTTGCGTTGGCCTGTGCATTCTGCATACTTTCATGCTCTAGTACAATTAGTTGGTTTGTAGACGTAGTCGTATAATGAGTCGTTCACATCCTCATCTAAAGGCAAAAGTCTTTATACCTGTTCCGAATGGTCACACTAAAAGCCTGCCATTATAGCCTCCTCCTGACTGCATCCGACTGCCTCCTGGATATCTCTCAAAGAATTCTGTCTTTTGCGCGTCTTTGTAGTCTTGACGCAATTAATCTTACAAATGGGGACAATGGTGCACAATTTGGGACAGTCTCTCCTCAAAGACATTTATGGAATTGCAATCAGTTGTACACACAAAAAGTGACAGAAGAAGTTTTATGAATATTTAAAAAAGACATTTTGAGAGAGATACTCAAACAAGGCCTACTTTCACACCTTGCAAATTGGTGCATAAACGAGGCATGATTGTCCGATTGTCTGTTTCGGAAAGTTACACAAAATGGTAATCAGAAAGGGGTTTCAGACAATGTTAGTCGATTTGACAAGCGCTTTTTTGAAGCATACTGAAGCCTTGATACTTGTGCTGTGTTGAGGCTGTGTTTGGTTGCCAAAGCTCTAAATTGGCAGTCAGCGGACGAATCGAACAGTTAGTGCTGGGTTATGCTTGAAAATAACTAGTTTGTTGTCCATGTTGTCCAACATCTTTGGACGGCAAATGTGTTTAAGGACGTTCTGAACGGCCACACTCGAAAGCAGGGTGAAAAGCCGGCAGTTATAGAGAGGAGACATGATTTCATTTAAATATGGAGATCATTTTCAGACAGTCTCTCCTGGAAGACATTCATAGCGTTGTTCAGATTAAAGCTAATGAAAATGAAAAAAAGAGATCTCTGCACAGCTGGCCAATCATGGCATGAAATCGGTGTGAATGTCGGCTTGACGGTTTCGTAAAGTTACAAAAATTGTTGTACACGGCCCCCCCAATCCGACATCAGAAAAGTTCGGGGGAGGGGTTTTTAGCTTTTAGACCATCCGACAAGCAGTTCTGAGTATACTGGCACCTCTAGGGATGCACAAATCCGACCGACCAGATAAGTATCAGAACCATTACTTGCCAGAAACAAGCGTGGTTCTGAGACGTCTATTCTCGGCTCAACGTCCAAGACGCATTTTCCACCAAAATACCAACAACTTGCATTCCGTTTGAATGAAGCTCCCACCTGTTTGTGCCTCTCTTCCCACCTGTGCGCTGTGCACCAAAATATGAGAATTTCAATTCAGGAAAATACGCATCTTGCGCTGGTCGTTGCGCCGACACAGAAATAGGGCCCAGTGACTTCATTAAGGGGATCTGAATTAGTATCGGGGGAGAAAAAGTTGGATTCTGCATCCCAGTTTACAGTGTAATCTAAGACGTCCAAAGATTTCGCCACATTTCTCTCACTACCGTTGACTTCTTCTGAGACATCACAAAATTGTCTATTATGGTCTTAAAGCAAACAGACCAATGAATAAATGAGCAATAAGCACCTTCAACACTACATAAATCTAATAATTGTACTAAGATTAGATTTACACAACTATTGAAGAATTTGCCTCTCTGGTTTTCTTGTTTTTCAGCTCTGTGGTAGAGGAAAGTGTTAAGAGGACTATATTAAGCTACTGACAGTGAGTAATCACACAGAAATCACACAGATCGACTGGGATGCATTGTCACCATTCCCAACAAGCTCTGTATTAGACTCGCTACACAAGACTTGGATTGAACTACGTCTGCATTCAGTGCCAGACCGTTTTCACACTGAAGTCTGCCAGAAAATAGGCTTGTTTTTTTAAAGGCAGAAATCTCTCTCTCTTGTCTCTCTCGCGCTCTCTCTCTCAGAGAGCTAATTATTTCTCCCCCCGTTTAGAGCCAACTGTTTCTGTCATCTGTCTCTGTAATGACCTCTGCAAGATGTGAATGCATGCACACACACAGACAAACAAACACACTCCCTGCACAAATCCTTCACTAACACTCAGACACACAGATTTTTGCAGAGAAACCATAGATATTCACAAACCATGGATGCACATGCAACAATTCTGTCTATTATATAGGATGGCACTAGCTTAAGTGCAGTTGATACATGGGGGCCAGACTGAGGCTGTCTCTCCTGAGCTTTACCAGTGGTAGTGCTGAAACATAGTTGATAAATTGATTATCAACTGACACAATTGATAATCAAGAATTTTGATAATCAATTAACCACTTAGGGCTCAAACAATCAGTCAATTGACAGATGAAAACCCAACTACAGTATTTTGATCATCAATATATCGTTTGAGTCATTATTAAAAAAAATACGAATAAACATTCACTGGTTCCAGCTTCTCAAATACTCCAGCTTACTTGTCTTATGTTATAGTAAACTGAATCTCTTTGTTCTGGACTGTCGCACAACCCTCCCCACACAAAACGTGTTGAAGATGTCACCATGGGCTCTAGGAAATTGTGGTGACAATTGTGACGGTTGACATTTTTTCACTGTTTTCTGATTTTTTATAAAGCAAACAATTAAGAAAGAAAATAACAGAACATTAATCAAATTTGAAAATAATTATTAGTTGCAGCCCTTTAATAGTCTACGTCATTTATCAAGCAAAAATGCCTTTTGCTGCTTTTCTCTGGTTCATATATTAGTATACATCAAATATATTTGGGTTTTGGACTGTTGTTTGGACAAATTAAACAAACTGAGGATGTGAACTATGGGAAATTGTGATGGGCATTTTGAACTATATTCTGACATTTTGTAATAAACAATTAATTAATTCAGAGCTGCAACTAACAATTATTTTCATTATTAATTATTCAGTTGATTCTCTTTTTGAATTAATTGTTTGGTCTATAAAATGTCAGAAAATAGCAGAAACATAAAATGCCCATCACAAATTCCAAGGTTATGCCTTTTCATCCTGCTTCTTTAGTTCAAGTTACATATTCAATTAACCATGATACAAAGCAAGAAATCCTCACATTTAAGAGACTGGCAGCAGCAAATATTTTGCATTTATTCTTACCAAAAATGTTGGAAATTATTTTTCTAATAATTCTTTCCAAAATCTAATTGTTTCAGCACTAAATTCACTAATCAAAAGAAATATTGTCAGATTAAATAAATAACCAAAATATCTAAGTCTATTCCCAAGCGCGCACACACACACACACACACACACACACACACTCCACAATAGAACAAAAACCCTCAGGCTATCTGAAATCTAACAAATTAAACAAAAATACAAAATATGTATCATTTTCCTACCTAAATAAAATGAACTAAGCACAACCAAATACACATGAACTTAATGGCAACCTTGGATAGTGTTGCTTTAGGACTGGCAATTAAAAGTATGAAAGAAAAGAAAAATTTAATAAGCTACAGATTACCAGCAATGCAAGGTTACAAAAAATGTCCATATGTAAATACTTGTCAGTTATGTCCTTTAGTTTTCTGATAGTTGTTCTATCTGGGTTACTATCAGGGTTCGTACAGCTTTTTAAGAGTAAAATTCAAGCACTTTTGAAGCACTTTCAAGGTACCTAAACCAAAAATGTCCAGACTCTCAAAGTCTTTAATTGTTACAATAAATGCCAGGAGACAACAAACAAATATGACGACGGGATCGTTTCATTTCAAATATTAAAAGACTTTTGGTTTACATGAGTGACTGTGTGGATGAAACACCAGATTATGTTGAAAATCTGAATTCAAGCATATTCCTGTACTATGTCAAACTTCCTCATTTATTTAATATTTGACATTTACTGGTCAATACAAATCCACTGAGACATCTTCATCCTTTTGTCTTTCAATCTTTTTCATGTTGAGGTAACAAAAATAGGCCCTACTTTGCAATTATTCGAGCCCTTTAGGTCCTGTGCTGATTTTTCTATTAACCTTAGTATGAGGGATTCCTTGAAAAAGAAAGTATCCTTAAGGCAAAAAGGTGTGGACTGCCTTCTTTATGCTCACACACCCTGGGAAAACAAAAGTGCCTTCACACAATCCTGATCTTCTCAGCAGCTGTAACCACTTTTTGCCATTTGCAGGACTAAGCTGTATTGCATATGATTACAACAACACCCTAACAAATATAGTTCACCCTTTCTGCACCTGTTAGACCTTAGGTTGAGGTCTTAGGCCAAAATTAAGTGTTGAACCCCTCCAACTCAGTCAGGAGGATGTTTTTAACTGCCCCCTCCTCCCACACACACACAAACACACACCCACACACACTTCATGCCATCATGTTGACCCATATCATGCTCTCTTCCAGAAACTTCAACAAGAATCAACTTCAACTCTGACTCTCAAATTTTAAAACTGAAATGGCATGCAAAGTTATTTGGTCATGCTTTTAACATTTAAAAGATATTTCAAGAACAAGTCTGTCTGCCTCTGACCTTAGAGAAAGATATTCATGACTTTGTTTCACCCTGTCTCAATTACTCAAACTCCTTTCACTCTATGCTGCATGTTATACTACCGTGAAAAAGAACTTCATCATCTGCAGTTGATTAAAAATGCAGCTTAACATTTCAAATGCAGCATTTCACTTAACAGAACACATAACCCCTATTTTGGCTCACTTTTTTTTACTTCAGATCTTATGACCTTGGAAACATTAGTTGAAAGCAAACTGAAAACTACAAGTAAACTCCATCTACCGAGGAAGACTGTGAGATGCAACAGAAAGCTCCATAATAGGCTTGTAAGGATCTTGAGTTAATTAAGGGAGCGTCACATATCTCTCAAGAAGAAAGGGTCATGCAGTAGACAGCAGGATATTTGCACAACGCTTTGTTCCTATTATTATAAAAATAAATGTTTTTAAGTGCATGAGGACACAAACGAGCCCTATGAACTAAATGAGTAGAATATGGGGTGCCTGTTGCCTCCTGTTGTAGGCATCTTCCTTTCCATCCGGCTTTAAATGGTATGAGATGTCTGTCATGAACTGTTTTCCTTACCTGGTTGTCAAATTTGAGTGACTGTGTGCCCACAAGGAAACGAATGGCATCAGTTTCAGCTGTCTGGGCCGTAAGTGCTCGTGCCTTTAAAGTAAATACAGAAGAACATGACTGTCCATTCACATGACACGTTTTCAGGAATAGAATAGAATAACAAATAAGAAATAATAGTTATAGTATAGTAATAGTTATTTATCAGAAATAAATAACTGATATAGTTATACATTACTCTATGCAGACTAACAGAGTGACATAGACTAGAATGGCTAAGAATTGCTAATAAGACTGACAGAATAGAAGAGAGCTAGCTTTCACTCAGGTAAATAGTAAATAATGGTGTGACAGTACAGCAGCAATGTGTACCTGAAATTCAAGACCGTATATGACAGGAGCGTCGTCCTCCATTTTTTCTGTCTATTGCCAAAGTTAGCGCTTTAAAGTCTTTCTTAAAAAAACGTCGTCTCAGGATGAAAACACTTTAAAATATTGTAACAGTGTGTGCTGTACTACACAGTAGCTGCACTTCCGCGATTTAAAAACTGCAGAAATAAAGCGTGCGACTAAAATGCGTAACGACAGTCGTGTAACGCTATGTAGGCTTTTAAAACTACGTATAAGAAGTCAAGAATACCAAAATTCACGGCGTCATGAAATTTGTCAGCTCTGGAATACCGTACGTGCAGCTTTCTAGTGGAACTGCGCATGCGCACCAGAGTTCTACTAGTCAGTGTCTGCAGTAAGGTAATAAAACACAATCGTATTTTTGTTTCAGGTTTTTTATTTGTTGTCTGTCATTGCGTAGTTATGTGGATATGGTAGTATGTTCCGTGCTTTTTAAAGCGTGGGCAGCTATTAGTGAAGCATGTATTTGACGTTTGCCACCAGCTGCTTAGCTAAGTTAGCTTACGATAGCCAACCGGCTAATGTAGCATTAGCAAGATAGCCAGTACCAAACAGACAACAATCCTCCGATATCTCGGGTAACGGCTCTTTCGTGACAGGACTTTAAGTATGAATACAACACAAGAAACGGACTCGTTCTCTGTAGCTGTAACGTTAGTTCATTGCTGACGATAAGAGCTTCTAAAAAATAGCGTTTGCTTACAATGACAGGAAGTGACAAAGAAAGATGCTGTAACGTTACAGAGTTGTAGTTAAGTTACAGCTTAAAGAATATTGGTCAGTTACTCATTGTTGATATTACATTAAAAGGTTAATGTCATTTGTTGCTGTGTTTAATTGTCAAGAGCAGTAAGATGGATAGTGGGGAGGCTCCTGCTCAGCGGCCAGTCACCTTGGACATCACAGTGGAAGATGTAACCAAGGAAGCTCCAGCCCCCGACCCTCCGGAGCCAACCACCAGCCAGACCCCTTCGAGAGACAACGTTGTTCCCCAGGAAGACAGCATCGACCTGGGCGGGGACTTTCCCACCCCGCAGGAAGATAGCAGCACTACACCTTCAGAGAGTCTGATGGACAAGCTCAACGACCAGATGATGGAGAGCGTCATGATTTCTGACTCACCTAATAACAGTGAGGAGGATGATGTAGCTCCCATTGACTCCTTTCTGGATGGAGGAGAGGAGGAGGAGAATGCACTAGAGACTTCAGGCGACAAAGAAGAAAGTGAAATTGGACAGAATACAACTGAGATTAAAGTTTCAGTGGAGGAACAGGAGAAAGGTGGTTCTGAGGAGAAAGTAGACAAGGACACAAAGAAGCAAACGGAACCACAAGAGCAAGTCACAGTCTGTCTTTCACCTCAAGGTGACATACAGAGTCCACCTGATTCTCAAAGTGAGGAACCAGCACCACTAGAAGCTAAAGGGACAAGCCCAAAAGACGAGCTTGTGCCGGTGTGCACCATATTCAGCCAGGGCATCCAGCCGAAGTCTCTGGTGCCTGACGGCTTCCAGCCCACCCTCATCAAGTCCCCCAGCTTTAGCATGGGGAGTGGTGGGGGGAGCGCTGAGGCAGTGACCCCCAGCAAGTTGACGGCCCCCTTTGTGAGCCAGCCCAGCCCCAGCCTCAGTAAGTTCTTCACTGACAATGGACAGGCCAATCCAGCCTCTGACTTCTTTGATTCCTTTACCGCCCCCTCCTCCTTCATCTCAGTTTCAAACCCAAATGCTGAGATTCCTCCTGGCCCCAGCCTAGCGCCCATAGTCCCTACCCCTGAACGCCAGCTCTCTTCCACCTCCTCCTCAATCTCCACCCCTGGCGGAACTCTGGACTCTGGTGCTCCCACCCCTAGCTCATTGTTTGGCCCCGTCCCTACCGAATCCACCGGCAAGCCCCAACCTCCTCCACCCCAAGCTGTTCCAGCTCCAGCTCAAGCCCCAGCCACTCAGCCCCAGCCCTTCAACCATCTCCAGGCTGTGTTCTTGGGCAGCGATGACCCGTTTGCGACAGCGCTGAGCCTGAGTGAGGTGGACAGGCGCCATGATGCATGGCTGCCATCTGAGGAGACCAGGAAGGCGTTGATCTCTGTGGCCACCCAGCAGTACAGCCCAGCCTATGTAGAGACCAGTAGACTCACCATGCCTGGACTCAAGTTTGACAACCTGCAGGTAGGACAAGCACTTATTATCAAATGCTTATTATACAACATGTGTCTTTAGAAAGCCCTAGGAGCAATTTCTCCTTTTACAGTACAGATGTTGGAGGTGCATGCTTTTTTGTAAAAGGGCACTCCACTGATGTTACACTGAAGTTCACTTTACTCATCATTGGTACCACTTTATGGAGGTGTAATACTAAATCACTGCAGTACTCTTTTAACATATGAGAACACATACCACTAAAACAAGGCTTATTGTTTGTTTTGAATGTCTTATTTTCTTTTTTTTGAAAGTCTTAATAATAAAACTATGGTTTTGAGTCATTCAGTGTTCCCACAGTTATGAAATTCCTGGAAAAATTATGAAATTAGAAAAACTGTTTTTCAGGCCTGGAAATGGTTTGGAATTAACAGAATGTTTTGGAAAAATTTTGAACATTGTTTTGGCTATTGTTTAAAATATGTTCATAAAAATCCCAGAACAATGTCTAACGTTAAGCTAAAACCTTAACGTTAAAATCTAGTGCTGTGCTGCGCGTCGTTGAAACATCACTAGTATCACATGTACAGCTAGTTGGCGGCAGGAATCTCTAATGAGCGAGTGAAGTTAGCAAGCACTAACAGTTTGCTTGTCCGGTAAAATGCTGGGGAAGTGCATGTTTAATAATGTTTGGCTTTCGATCGACAAATATAATACATGGCTCAAGGCAGACCCTAGCCGTGCTGGATGTAGACTCTGCACCAAAACGTTTGATGTTGGCAACGTGGGGGAAGCAGCTCTGGTCATCCATGCTTAAGGGAAAAGGCGTCAAGACAACCAAAAGGCCGCTCAACAGACTGCCAGCGTCGGCACATATTTCACACCTGCCATAGCCATTCCAATCCATATTCCATGCTACATTTTTGCTACAGTATCTGTCTTAGGCCATAGTGCACTGGAGTAAGAGCATCATTATTGCACCCTATGATCACTATGTAGGCCTACTTATTTTAAACTGCTTAAATAAAGTCATGGAAATGGGGTAAAATATTATGGAAAAGTTATGGAAAGGTTTTGAAAATTCATTGGTAGAAATGTGTGGGAACCCTAGTCATTGTTGTCAATTGTGTTATTTAAATGAAAGGGGGGAAAAAAGCAAATGTTTCTTACATTATCTCCCAAGGTGAGATCTGAAACAGGAATTGTTATCATTGCTGTGATATTTAAGGCTGCAACTAATGATTATATTCAGCAGGGATTAATCTGCTAATTATTTATTTGATTAATTGACACAAAATGTCAAAATGCCCATCACAGGTTTTGAGAGCCCATGGCCACACTTTCAGACGGTTTGTTTGCTCCGACCAACCATCCAAAACCCAAACCTCTTTAATTTGAATTTATATAAAACACAGAAAAGCAGCAAATCGTCACATTTGAAAAGCTCGAACCTGAGAATATATGCCATTTTTGCTTGGCTAAACAACCATATAGATTATCAAAATTATAAATGATTGCTTTTTGACGATCGGCTCATCAATTAATCGATTAATTGTTTCAGTCCTAGTGATATTAGGTTTGGTCACAACACACCCAAGGTAACAACCTTCATGTTAAGGATGGAAATGCTTACAAAGCACTTTTTTGTGAAGATTTTGTGCATTGTTTTAAAAAATATTGCATTAATACTTTCTGTTTTACTAAAACATTCTGTCTTCACATGTTGGCTGACCTATTATGGCAAGATATTATAACACATTTTAACATGCTGCAGTGTACTTCAGTCTATCAAAGAATGACAGTGGATCAGTCAGACCTTCCTCCTGCTCTGGCACTATACATAGTGTGGAGACAGTTGTCACTTGTCAGCACACATACACGTGCCCATCCTTGCTCCTCGGTCACCATATGATTTTTTCTTTGTCATAAGCTCCTTGAACAGCAACATTCATCAGTAATAACAATCCTGATGAAACATCAACTTACTTATTTATTCAATTGAATCTTATTGTGTTCGTCCACCTCCCAGCTCAGATTGTGTTCATTATCCCCTCAGAATGTTTGAATGCCTGCTTGAATAAATGAATAAAAATCAAGGATTTTTTCCGTCATCTTGGTGTTTTTGCCCTCTAAGAGCCGGTTTTCAGCAAAGAAATTAAATCCACTCTAAAGCTGGCTATTTGGGCTGGATATTGTTTTATTGATTGAAATTCTGTCCGAATCTAGGGATGTCCATATCAAGGTTTTTTGCCTCCAATCCACTGCATTTAAAGGGTAATTCCAGAATTTTTAAACTAGGCCCTATTTTTTTTTGTACAAATTTTAGGGTCTAAATGACTAATGGGTACAAAAAGTTTTGGAATTGGTCCAGTACATCGCCTCCGTCGGCATCCGCAAACAGGCTGCAATGGCTGCAACGTAATCCTTGCGTGCAACTGCACCGGTTAAAAGTCCGTCCACTAAAAGTGCTTGTTTTTGCCACTGACAGACTCAGACTGTTATTCAAAGTGTCTGACAACATTATAGAAAGGATCCTACAGAGACAGACCGTTTGTTAAAGAGGAAGATCCTTTTTGTTTAACCAGAAACAGAAAGTCTCACTCAAGGAAAAGTCTCGCTCTGAAATCTCACGAGAGGTTGAGTTGTTGCAGGAAGACGACGGTGTTTGTAATTTGTGAAAATACTGTACAGGTGTAAAAATACCGGACTTACCCTTTAATGTAGAGTAACTACCAATAACAAGTCCTGATCTGATATTTTTAAATTTATCAGTTAGTACACGGGTTCTGAGTGTAAATACCAGCATGGCATCTCTCAGGTCTCCTGCTTGTACAGTTATGTTCTTTTGCATGATGCTAAATTTATGTGTGTGTTTTGCTGTAGGGCGATGCTGTAAAAGACCTAATGCTTCGTTTCCTGGGAGAACAGGCAGCAATGAAGCGTCAGGTCCTCACCGCCAACTCCGTGGAACAGTCCTTCACGGGCCTCAAACAGCTCATTGTAAGTCACTCACTTTATTTTGTGTTTGACTAATTTGTTCATGTTCACTTCTGAGGTTCAGCACATCATTCACTGTGCAATGCCAGTCTGACATATATAAAAAAGAAATCAGCACCTTTTTACTGTTGTAGTACAGCTACAGCCATCATTATTTTAGCTCTTTTGGCTCATTTATTTTGTCTTTGTATGATTTGCATGCATTTGGAACAACCTCTCCAGTTGACAGTTCAGGCTGACAAAATAACCTCCCCTCAAGGTCCACTTATACACTTGTGCTTGAGCTTTGAACTTTATCACACAGTCTTTATCAGAGGATGAGTTTTGCTGTTCAACGTTGGCATTAGTCTCAACATCTACAATTCCATGACAACTGAGCTATCTTCATCTCATGAAAAGGACAGTGTAATATGGTTGAAAACTCTAGAACAAGTGAGTAAGTGTATCTTGAGTGGACATTGTTTCGTCAACAGCTTCTTAACATGTTTAAGTCAAATATGTATGTTAATTCGTACAACATGAAATTTGGTGTAATTTACATAAAACAAGGGAATAAACAAAATTAGACTTAAAAGTTTTACACAACAGTGACAGTATATTTTATATATATATATACACCGATCAATCATAACATTATGACCACTGACAAGTGAAGAACATTGATTATCTCGTTACAATGGCACCTCTCAGGAAAAATGGGCAAGCGTTAGGATGTGAGCGAATTTGACAAGGGCCAAATTGTGATGGCTAGACGACTGGGTC